>JAODKE010000113.1:0-14151 GCA_026779605.1 Mormyrus hasselquistii | reverse complement strand
GAGGCGCGCGGGGGGGGTGGGGGGGGGGGGGGCGGGGCGTCCGGCGGGCGGGGGGGGGGGGGGGGGGGGGGGGGGGGGGGGGGGGGACTTTGAGCAAAGGTGGCAAATGGGCACAGGAGGCAGGGGGCTAAATTGTCAAGAAGCAGTGAAGGTTAGCAGCCCGGCTGGAGAGCTTTCGTTTGGGGGGGGGGGGTTGGGGGTGCTACAGTGCCTTTGCAAAGTCCTCTGCTTAGAGAAAAGCCCCCCACCCCCCCCAAAGCCAGATAAGGACCAGATAAGAGAGAGATAAAGACCTTGCACCTCTCCAAGACTTTATCTTGGCTGTTATCAGACCACACGCCTTTCCACTGGGGGGGGTGATATCTGACCGGGCTGATCTTACCGCTCACCGTTAAAGAAAAGAATTTGACTGGGCTTGCTTTATTTAAATATTCGGAGGTCCGACAGGCCGGGGGAGAGGAGCAGTGTGAGCGGAAGCTGGGCAGAACCAACCAACGCCCCCCCCCCCCCCCGTATGCCGATGTGGAACCAGAACAAGTGAAGGAGCTTGGGACTCACCTCTATGTCTGTTAGTTGTTTTATCAAACATAAGCATGGCATCTTCTACCTGCAAGACACAAAGGGGTACAGTGGTTAACCACTAATTAAGGGGGGGGTTACAGAAAATGTTATACAGTTCATAGTGTTGGTCCGGGATATCGGGGTTAGGGGAGGGGGTCTGCCATGATGTGCAGGCCCACAAGAATGTTCCCAACCTCTGACCCCTTTAGTTTGCCCCCCACCCCTCTTTGAATTTGTGGGCTCACCTTTTGACAAAATCTACGCAACACACACCCTCCCCAGACAAAAAAAATAAAAATAGTCACTCTTTGGTGCACAATATTGCCGTGCGCTGTAACGAAAATAATCAGTTTCAATCATCCTCAATAAGGACCAATTTGACTGTCTCCCAGATGAAGACGGACGGTGATGGCTGTGGCTGGCAATACGGCTGCGAGACACACCATCACACGCATCTCATGGTGCTCCGTTCGTACCGGCATTAGCCAATGCCCCGCGGCCACACCGAGAGCCTCAGCGTCACATACACGCCAGGGACGGGCAGGGCAAGGGTGTAAAATGTCACCGCTTGGCATGTGGGCTAGCCTGGCCCAGGTTCCCCGGTTACGGTCGCTAGGTAACGGGCTCCAGTCGGCAGCATCCGTCGCCTCACTGTCCGGCAGCCAGTGGGGGGGGGATGCTGGGGGTGGTTACCTCTGGACAGATTCGCAGACTGCGCATCAGCGTGACGGCCGCGGGAAGTGACAGGGACGCCACAAGCCGTGTACGTATCTGTCTGGCTGCGTAACGGACACGGCAGTCAGGTCGGCACCCAACCCCCGCCCTCTTGGCCCTTGCTCACTCTCCGCCCCCCCCCCCCAGAGGGGTGCCGTCAGCCCTTATCGCCAGGCAAAGGTCCACCGCATCGCTACAGCAGGGCGCGAAGGTACGCTCCGCAGAGCCCCCCCCCCCCTCCAGCCTGAAAGGGAGGATGAGACTATACATACATAGAGAATATATATATAGAGAATCCAGCTATTCACAACCCACACCCCCCAAAGCAGACTGTGGCATGAGCACGTCCAGACCACGTCCAGACCACACGCACTTCTCATAAAGACCACCTGAGCTCATTTTTTTTTTTTTTCCACCTTCCTCTGCCTCCCCGCCATGCCGCTGAGAGCCGAGAGTCCGGACAGGATGTCAGGCACCACTAGAAGGTAAGGGAAACGCTCCCGGGATGACGGTGGCAGAGGGAGGCGAGAGCGGCATGCATTTTTAGGGGGTAGGATATGGATCAATGAGGACGCAGATCACTTCCGGTAAACCTCAGAAGTAAACACGGGGTGCCAGACGTGGTCATGCTGTGTGACGGCCTGCTTAGCATACGGATACAGGCTTGACCTTTACATCAAGCCCAACCCGGTCACACGGGTAAACATGAGACAGTGGCTGTCTCCGGGGGGGGACTATTCACCCATTCAGACAGCCCTCCTCGTCCCGCCCCCACAGGTCAGCTCTGTGCCCTAACACAGTTGGATGTGCTAGGGGGCTAAGCGGCCAATAGGAGCACGGTCAGTCACTGCTGAACGGAACTGCTCAGTACCGGGTCCCTGCAAAGCGCAGCACCATTTCTGCCAATTATTACAGGAATTATTTGATGAACCCCCCCCACCACCACCACCACGACCACAATGCAAGACTGAGCACTTACAGGTCCGCATGCCCCACATGATGAATAATGCCGTAATAATTCACAGTCTGCCGTTACCGACCGGAACGCCCTGCTCGCCGCAGCCGACGGCTGAGATTTACGCTTTGCATTAGGTGGGGGGGGGAGGGGGTGTATTTTCCCATCGTACCGGCTCTTTACGGCCTTTTTATGGCGAAGTTTTTATTAAGCGCTACCCTGCCGCCACACAGGGGGGGAGCCAGTGTTGTTCCCGCAAGAACTGCCTGTGAATCAGGAACACGGACCGAGGAACCCCATTCGCCCCGTCGCCAGTCATGTTTAATTCGTAAAACTATTTATTTTTAATTTCATTTTCCTGCCAGAACCTTGCATTAGAACTTTAAGATTTTATATCCATTAAAGTAATCTTTATAACAATTTTGATTTTTTTTTATTTTATTTTTTTTAAACAGCTAGATATTTTGACAGAAGGAATTTCTCCAAAGTTCTCTTCCCCTCGGCCAAGAGGTATACACTAACTAGAACGCAGCGGAGGAGCTGCACAGTTCAAGAAAGACTACCAACTGACAGCTAGGAACCCCCCCCCCCCCCATCCCTGAACCGAATCTGCCAGTATGAGATGCCCATCTTCATTAAGACAGCCATAAATAACAGAACTATTACCCACATGCCCCCGGCAGCGGAGTCGACACGGACTGGTCGGCCTCAGAGTTGTTTAGCAAAACAATTACGCGGCATCATCCGGGCAGGCCCTCACCCAAGACCCCCCTCCCCCATCGCTTCCAACCCTCATCCGACACATTCAAGGGCCGATTCCTCGCCCTTAGTTGGGGTGGGGGGCGGGGGGGGGGACAGGAGGACAGCTTGTTTCATTCGGCCTGAAAATATAATTGGAACTGCAGAGCAGATTCTTTTATTTACTGCAAAATGTATTACCTGAGGACAGGAGGGAATACAAGGTGGTGAAGATGGACACAGGTAGATTGTGTTTGCAGTTGGAGAAAGTGGGGGGGGAGGGGCACCAGACAATTGAACACTTTGTTAAATCCACCCAGACTTCAGGACACGCACCTCCCTTCTGTCAGGCTGGGACGCTAAATACCGTTTTCCTGGAAGGCCCCACCTAGGACCCAGCCACCCACCGACACGCGGACACGAGCGGACTAATTAATTAAGCCAAAATAAAACGGCCGGGAGAGAGAGAGAGAGAGAGAGAAAAAAAAAAAACCCGACACTTTAATTAAACGCTTTGAAGTTTGCGTCGGCGGTGCGGAGGCACGGATCGGTGGCGAGGACTTCCAGTGCTTTCCAGGAGCGGCGGCGGCGGAGATTTAAGAGCTGGCGTAATGCGCAGTGACGGCAGTTTAGACGGAGTGCCGTTTTACATTATTTACATTCGCCACACACAACACACACACACACAAGAGGATCCGGAGGGCCCTACGAAGGAGGGAGGGGGGGGAGGGACGTGGAACAGCAGATAAACACGGCCGCACATCAAATTCTCAAAACATACAGCGGATGATTGCAAAACTAAAACCACATAGCAGAAGTGTAAATGTATTCCCTGAAAGTATAAATTAAATACAGAAAAACCAGGCCTGCAGCGTGTATCAAAAACCCACTCTGTCTGAAGGAGTCTCAGCTATAGGGGGGTTAAATATTATGTATTTTTCTATCCCTTTCTCATGAGAACACATATCGATCAACAGCGCGATTAGTTACGAGGAGCACGACGGAACGTGCCAGGAGCGTATGCGGCACTCACGTATCTGCATCGGACTTCAACACGGGGAGGGGCGGGCAGATTTACACAACATAATTGGAAACTGACCCACATGTTGACTCTTCATCCCCCATCTCTAACCGATAAGCTGAATCACAACTGGCTGTTGACAATCAGTAGTGGGAAATGTTTGTGAGCGGGAAATAAAATCCTAGGGGAAAAGCCTGAACGGCCCACCTCACAGGAAAATTAGCAACACCACATATCTTGAATGGGTCAGAATAACTTACGAGAAAAGAGCTAAATAAACAGCAAAAAAAAAAGAGATCAGACGGTAAAAATAAGTGCGATCTAAGACAGACCGATGATCAGTAGAGGTAGGGCACGCTGAAACAGCTGAGATCTTATAGCAATCTTCTTTTGAGACATCCCAGGACGGGCTGTGGGAAGATAGAATCTGTCTTCACCTAGTTCCTGCTGAGATCAATTTTTTAGATCCATTTAAGCCTAAGGTCAGAGACAATCTTCTACAAGAAATACCCAGTGTGTATTAAAATCAGCAGGCCTCACCTTTACATTGTAATGATCTCACGTGTAACTTATCTGAGAAACAGAAAACCAAAGATCTCATTAGTTTGTCTTTTTCCCGCCCCGTCTCTGGGAATCCTGATTGGAGGCGTTAAAAGTGAAAAGGTAAGATGCCGGGCACGGCTAAGTGGCCGTGTTCGGAATGAGACGACACGCGTGCAATTCCCCTCCGGATTTATTTGTGGCTCGCATGCAGTGGAGTGACATGCACTTCACAGTGCACCGAACGCCCCACGTTCCGTCGAGAGCTTCGACGAGGGGCCTATCCAGGCCTCATTTCCCACAATGAATTAGGGAGAGCGGTGATGAAATCAGATATTACTAAAGGAAGCTCATTTGCCGATGCTGCTGTGAGACAGCTCACTCTGCACCCCACCTTTTCTAATCAAGGGCCAGCCATGGCAAATTACCATTAAGGGGCAACTGTCTGGTTGACACCCTCGAAAGTGGTTTTCTCGCCTTCCTTGCCGCAATCGAGCGGCCGTTTCATAGTGCTCCGAGTGACTCCTCCCCTCACTTGCTGATTGGTTAAATGACATCCAAGCGGTTCAGGGTCCAGAGCATGTAAAGCTAAGCAGCCGACACGAGTGCCCAATAACTACAGGTGTTCCATATTATAGGCTACACCACACAGGAGACGAAGAGGCTCCTGATTGGCTTAAATCTGCCAATGATTGACAGAGTTCAATAAGCCTATTGAGCCCTCAGAAAACAGAAATTACTCCTAAGTTCTTTAGAGGTCACTGCTGTAGAGCACTGTTTCTAAATCTGGTCCTCGGGGACCCCCAGGTGGTTCACATTTTTGCTACCTCCTAGCTCACTGGGCACACTGTTGTAGAGAAACACTGCACCTTTTGAACAGTGCTGCATCTTAACCTAAGGAATAAAACCTGAAATCAGTTGGAGGGAAAAGTATGAAAGATTGGTAGATGGATGGACGGACGGAGAGAGGCAAACCTGCATTATCAGAGCTAAACCTGATAACCCATCAAAACAAAAGAGCCAGGGCTGGTCGAACACAAGTACTTAAAAGATTTAAATTGAAAAAAAATAATAAATAAAACTGTGAGGACAAGTGGGCCCCCCTGCCTCAGCCAGGACGGCAGCCGCACTCACACGCAGGCTTGGCACGGCGGAACGCGGTACGATGTAAATTTATGTAAAGCTGGACGCGTTCGCTGACAGCCGGGAGACGGGCAGAAGATGAGATTAGGGCTGGGTGAGGGTTTTCTTATTCCACTGCCGACCCCCCAGGAAAGCTCATAATGCTGTAAAGGGGGAGCCCTCATCGGGCCGCATGGCCGTCAACAGGCTTTAAATAACATCTGCCCGTGTCATTTCTGGCAGCTGGTAGGAGCACGACGCCACACGTGTGTGACACGTGTGTGCCGCATGTGTGTGTGAAACCCAAAGTTGTTTGAGAGGGCGTCAGCTTCCACATCTGCCTTATTTGTGGATTTTAACTTTAGCTCAAGAAGCGTTTTTTTTTTTTTGAGGTTTGATTTTTACATCATCGTTAATCATATTAGTCATTTTTGGATACTTGTTGAGTGCTTAAATTAGTGTATTGTGCTGTGGG
This sequence comes from Mormyrus hasselquistii, assembly GCA_026779605.1. Classification (NCBI taxonomy): domain Eukaryota; kingdom Metazoa; phylum Chordata; class Actinopteri; order Osteoglossiformes; family Mormyridae; genus Mormyrus; species Mormyrus hasselquistii. Next base: position 8,025 of record JAODKE010000113.1, on the reverse strand, counting down.
ATTCAGAGGAGTAGAGGGAATCGGAGGAGCTTTGTGTGACACTGGCACAAAAAGCTTAACTCGGAAACCAGCCGTCACACTTGGAGAGACCCAGACGACGCTCCATCGCATGACGCCCGTTTCCTGACGCGGGAGGCTGAACACCGGCTGCACGCCAGCCCGCGGTTTTCCCCGACACATTTTTCCACCTGAAAGACTTCAAATTTTTATTACCTTCGCCTAAATCATTTAACAACAAAACTTTCAATAATTCAGAAATGCAGGTTCTCCATCAAACGTCACAAGTGGCCCATTTACCCAGTGTGTGCGCGGGGGGGGGGATGCTTTTTACATATATATATTTTTTTAATTCTTTTGGGCACACACACCAGTCCAAGTGGCTCAAGGACACGGTGACATATAAATCAAACACTAAGACCTTCTACGGGAAAAGTGCGTCATCACCTCGGCACAAAGCGTCAGGATGCTGCGCGGGATGTGACACATTCATTTAAAAATGCAAAGGTAAAGGTCAGACCCGAGACAGGACAGAAAACACGCACACACACAAGACCAGACACTACCCTAAAAAACTAAAAATGTGCGAAACGCAGTCAGGTAGCCAGGCTGCTGAGACACGGCTTATCAACAGGGATGCAGCCAATCGGCCACCACTGGGCGAGAAAGATCCCCCCCTGTCCTCCCAGTTAAAATGGTACCAGTTCGCTATCACTCCTGAAAAGAAGGAGGGACAAAGGAAGGAGGGGGCTCTCTTCAAGTGACTGCAGTACTGGAGGCACACTGGTCTCCCAGTTACATCGAGCTTCGCCGCTAACAAAATGGCGGCCTTCATGTCCCCATCGTCCCTCGTCAGTGCTGTCACCTCCAACACGACGTGGCTGTCTCTCTCGCCGTCCCTGTACTTTTCTTTTGGGAGAGGGAGGAGTAAACCAGAGCCCGAAAGGCACCCCTTCCCATTTTCGTTGCAATTTTAATGCGAGCCGTCGCTCCATACAAGGCAGAGGAACGCGGCTGACAGCAAAGCCGCCCCTCTTCCGCATGAACGGGTTGTCTTGCAGATCCAACCATTTACATACCGCTTAAAGGAGCAGTACTTTCTCATAGTGAAGAAGGATGCCTGCCCCCCCCCCACCCAATGTCCTGCTAAACCTCTGTTTATTACAAACAGCAGTATATGACACTAAAATTCTACTGCAATTTGAGTCTATACAGGAAGTCAAAAATAATTTACCTAAAACTGTACATAAGTATCTTTTGTCTGATAAATACCCTCAATTGCTCATAATTATCCACAAACAGGTTTCCCCATGCATTCACCCAATATCTGACATCTCCCTCCCTGCCACCAAATCCAAAATGTCACCCCCGCTTCCCTAGCTGATGCACTACGTAACTCCTCAAAGCCTTAATAACTGGGCTTTGATCGGGTTTACAACGTCGTCCTGACGGGGTTTATATTCCCGGCTTGACTGGATTTATTTCCGTACCCTATAAGCCCCCCCCCCCTCATGTTTATTTAGAGGCATCCCGAGAAGTCACGCGCGCTCCCCCACCGGCGCTCCAAGGTCACCTCCACGATCGCCGGTGACGAGGACAAGGTGAGAGCATCTCTAACGCGCGACAGCGCTACAAATGACATCCCGGCCGCATAAATCGGCAGGGACATCCAGTGCTAATCTCCACACCCATTTCACGGTGCCACTGCGGCTAAACCCTTAAGAGAAATCCGGTACAAAAAATAAAATATATAAGAAACAGTTACTGTCGCTCGTGAGAGTTAATCGAAGCGTGACATACGGAACAAGCGCCATTACAAGGAACACTCCACTGACACCACTAGAGACACACAGGCAGGCTAAAAAAAATAAATAATAAAAAATAATAATAATAATAATAATAAGCGCAAACTGACTCCATCCACAACAGATTTAGGCGATGTTTGTTCATTTTACAAAACGTGCGTGCAAAATATACCTCGGCACAACACAATTCCCCCGTCTGAGAATTGTGACACTATTGAGAACGATAACTATGATTAGATGTCTTCTTTTAGAACCGAAATTGAAGCCAGCAGGAAACGCCTGGCTCTGTCTACAAATCCGCGCGGCTCATGTTTGGCGCGGCTGCGGAGAGATGCCGCCACATTTCTGAAAGCATAAGGGGCCCCGCGCGGTTGGATGCTGCGAGTCTCTCCAAGACACACCCACGAAGCCATGACCGGGGAACGGGGGGGAGGGACGAAAATGAAAAGCCAACACGTGTCGATAAACAAATAGGGATGCGAAACTTTCCAGAAGACCAGAATGCAAAAGACGCTGGGGGTTCCCTGCCTCGTATTAGTCACCGAAAACGGCGGTCCAGCTCCTGTCCCATCAGGCGACACGGACAGCCGGCGCTAAGCACCATTTTCTCGCCTAAACGGTACCAGGGGAGATGACTCAAGCGATCCCTCGAGCCCAAAGTTAAACACTGACAATTTACTGAAACTGATTTCCTTTTCGGTACTAAAGCAGTGTGTTTTATTATCCGGATGCTCATCTCTCTCAGCCCCCCCCTCCCCCAACAGGGTCCTCATCCCAGGCTCACATATATATATGGTAATTATATTAATCAGGAGAAAATGCAGTTATTAAATTCACTAATTGGCATGTAAATAAGATTCTTCTGACACTGGCAGACCCACAATCCCTTTAATTTAAAAATAAATATAAATCTGTCAGTTTTCATTTCGGCAACAGCAACAGGCAACCCATAGCGTTCTCGGGAAATTACCACAAAAAGGCCGTTTTGTTTTTAAATTAAGGTGGACTGCCATGCGGCTCGGCACAGCTTGGCACAGCTTGGCTCGGCACGGGACGGCACGGCACGGCACAAGAGAGAGCGGCTCGGCACAGGACGGCACGGCACAGCACAAGAGAGAGCGGCTCGGCACGGCTCGGCTGCTAACATGTTGGGCTTAACCTCATTTTTTATTTCCCCCACTTGGATCGATGGCAAATGGTGGTGCTGGCAAACCAGGACAGCAAGAATCCAAGTTGGGTTCGCTGCCCCCACCCATTTTTTTGGCAGGGAGCAATGTAATTTTCTACGTAATGAAAAAAGCAATAACATTTTTACTTTTTTCCCCCCCTCTTTTTACAACGGGTGAATCGAGGCAGCGGTAAAACAACTGGGGGCTTGTCTGCCACGCCGACGGCATTATCGGCCGGACGGAAGGGCTCCCCCAGACGCCGCGGGAGCCGTCCCCCCCGACCCGCGGCCTCACGCAATAAACCGAATAACACTCACTTTCGAAAATCCCTGTGTAAACCTTTTAATATTTTCAAAAATATTGGATCTGTCACAGCCGGGGGAAGGCGGGGAGACTGATGGCGCGATTTCGCGAGACTTATTCCGAGTGCATATCCAGTTGAGAGGAAAGAGTAAAAAAAAAAAACACCTGAAATTTAATAAGCCAAATCTCTATCTTCCTGGCCATAGAAGGTTTGACGTACATCCTATTAGCTACAGATGTACCATATCGATAAACTGCATTGGGTGGCTGATATCTAAGGGTGCTTATTTCAATTACACCCTACCGCGCCCCCCCGCACCCCTCGTGGTTCTTTATTTAGATTAGCCATTTAAGTTATTTTTATGGCAGATACAATAATATGACATTCTCACCACAATGGAAATGAAAAGCGGGCCAATCCGGCGCCTCACTTTAATGCGGAGCACTGTCATCTGCATCACGTCTGATAGCTCACACACCCTTTTGTATGCAGGGATATGGGGCCCAATTTGAATACAGTTATATATCCCACTATTTATTAAAGCTTGGATTAACATGACAGGGAGTTTTGTCTGGGGAGTCTTTACCAGGACTCCAGGAACAGATCTCTGCGACAGTAATAGGCTACAGTTAATATACTTGAGTGATGCTGGTTTCGTAGCGTTATAAAGCAGAACAAAGAGGGTTTTATTTGAACCGTGAATACAAAGGTAAAACTGTAATGTATAAAAGGGGGGGGCAGAGATGTGAGGTGAAAGATACCAGCCTCTAGTGTTCAGAGGGTATTAAAACAAAGATATGGGGATGGGGGATAGTAAGATGACATCCGTTTATGGAAGACTCGCCGAAGGACTCCAATAAAAATTCTCCATTACATCACATATATGCTCTATTTGCTCTCGCCCCGGCCCCTGAACATCCCATTAATGGTTTGTTCCTCACCCCCGTGTGGCGGGGTAAATGTCGAGGTCCTCTCTGGAGTCACAGCGCCGAACGGGATCTAAAATTAGTCGAGGAGGCTGGAGGTTGGGTACTGGGTGTCTCGCGTGCTTCGGTCTACCATACTCTCGGGCAGAGTGTGTCGGCCAAGCTGGGCCATCAGGCGCCACAGAGCCATCAACCGCCCACTGCCACTGGCTCAGGTCAGAAGAGCACCGCTTAACAGGTCGACTTAAGCAAACGCTGGTGCATCATATGAAACGGTGCTGAACGACCCTCCCCACTGCTGGCGGTCAGTACCCATTTAATAACGATTACAAACCATACAGCCCATTTTGATTGGACGTGTCCAGTCAACCAGACGTGATCTAACCAGATGTGATCTAACCGGACGTGATCTAAAGACGGATCTCCAGTTCAGAGCCTTGCAAAATGTTACAGCTAATTTTAATTATGCACTAAAAAGATCAAAAAGTCGCAATTCTGAAGACCTATCAGGATTTCCTTCCTGGCATCTCAATGACTCAATGGCCTGCAACTGACAGGTGGTAAAACCGCAGCCCATGGGAAGACGGGGGGCACATCTGTCGCGGAGATCCAGAGGAGGCGGGAACCGCATCCAAAGCCCCAATCGCTGATTCCACCGCCTCCAATGATGGCCCCAGCTTCACGGTCAATTAGCAGCGACACCTCCATTGATGCAGCCGGTGAGTGAGCAAACAGGAGCGGCAGCCAGGTTCTGGCTAACGCGGCACTAAACGAAGGATAATAATAAAGAGAGCGCTGGTTTTGTGGGCAGCCCAAGAGCGGCGCCGATGAATACTGCTTCTTCTCGTCTAGTGTGACGAGCTCAGTTTTCACCATAGACCACAGCCGTGCCTGAAGGCCTGCCAAATTAGTCCTCGTTACTGAGGTATTAAAAATTACTGCAGCAGGAGCAAAAACAAATGGGTTCCAGTATTCTGAAGAGACTGGAGTCAGGTGGTTGCAACGGTACCGCTTGCACAGACCAACCTTGTCCCTGGAATCTACTGGAATCCCAAAGATACCTCCTCTAGTATGCGAGTGTGTCTGTGCACCCGTGACAGACATTCAAGCCACTGGCTCAGGAGGAGAGATGGCGATCCTGGAGACGCGAGAAGGCTGAGGAGGCCCTTCCGAGGTGTCCCCCAGGATGCCTGGCAGACTGCAGGTGTGCTGCAAGCGACTCTGTGACCCAGATGACTCCAGACAGCCCTCCTCCAACCCGGCGCTCTCCTCGGTCACCTCTGCTCTGACTAGCACCCCGCCTGTCCCGGGATCCCTGCTGCCCTCGGACTTCATGGGACGTGACGGAAAGAAGTGGGGGAAAAACGAGAAGAACTGGGAGTGATGGATGAAAGAGGGTAAAAAAAAAAAAGATGTGGCGCTGTGGAAGCAGCGCGGCGGAAGAGACACACCAGGAGTTCGGAAAGTGGCGTCCACAGAAAAGCAGCCAATTAGCAAGCCACTGGAGACAAGGGGAACAAAACAGCCCGTGCCCCAAAGGATGCAATCGCAGAAAACAAAAGGAAGTGCGCGGGGATGAGAGATTCGTCAAACCTGGGCCAGCGGCAAACACGTGCCTTGGGGGGGGGGAGCAGGGAGGGTAGTAGCGCTCATTAAAGATTAGGAGGAAGATGGAGTCAGGCTTACTGGGGGGTGCGGGGGGGGGGGGGTGGGTTCAGACTCAGGTGAGCAGACAGACAAAGCTCTCAGTTCCCCCCACCAAGTTTACATTATTTATCAGCCCCAGTAGGACCCCACCCTGGATGAAGCAGCGCCCAAGAGCAGCCGTCCGCTAATGAAACACCGCGTGAAAACAGAGTTCAGGCATTAAAACAAATCATCTTCCAACAGCGGCCCCGGGGGCCCCATGGAAATCCCTCGGACTTCCGAAACACCCCTCCGCACACAGACTCATTTACCGAACTCCGATATGAATATTTGCTGGAGACATGAATTATTTAAAAACCCGAATGTTTGCCTTTTATCTAGCTACGTTCCTTTGAACAAGCCGGTCACGGATATTTGCTGGGTTTACAGGCTGTTTTTCCGGTACCACCGTGGTGCGGCGTGCGACGGCCCGCCTCTTCCCGAGGACCAAGAAGACATGGCAAAAGTCTGCACTGGCAAACCGGCAGACCAAAGCCGATCCCTGAATGACGGCTATAATCACTCCGCAGGTTGATTACCAGGTCCAGCAAACTGCCCTAAATTGTTTCAGGTAATTTGCTGTGGAAATGTGGTTCAATCCGAACAGATGATCTTCTAAGGCACATCTTCAACATTGCCAAACACAGCGTATCCTCACTTAAAAAGATTTGTAACTGTCCTGTGTGCTACCTATTACCATACACTCAAGCTTGAAGCACAGTGGGAATGCAAACAGCACCCCTGCCTGTACCTGAAAAACGATCAGGACCCCCCACCCAGCCCTGAACCTTACCCCAACCCCCCTCCCCCCATTTGATGACTGGCTTAAGGCCATCTGAGTTAAACACAAACATTGCCTTCCAATCCCGTCCCATACCTCCCCCATCTCAGGGGATGTTGCTTAAAACCAAAATCCTTCTGTGGTAAAGCATGGGGAATAGCTGATGAACAAGATAAGAACTGGGAAGAAAAAACTTTTGAGGAACCTTCAACTTGCATGCGTCCTGAAATCAAACAGGTCAAGGGAACCTTCTCCACAAAATGACAGGTTAACAAAAACACCCATGGAAGAGGACGACAGCTGGAGTTTGTATTCTAACGAGGAGCGTCTGAGTGGTGGCTCCAGCCAACATGACTCCGAGACCAGATCTGGGACACCAGCTCACCTACGCACCAGCAAGGTCATCCATGAGACACCAGGCCTGGCCCCATCGTGTTTTAGCATTCAAGCAGGCATCGCTCGTAGCGGGGGCACCCTAGACGAAAATCGCTGAAGACACAGGGCAGGTCAATCAACCGACACAGGTGCACTGACGGGGCGGGGATTCCACGGACGCGCAGCCACATTAGGAGACGCGGATGTGCGCGTGGCCGGAAGAGAGCGCGTGCGCGCATCTGGGCTTGCGTTGCAGCCTGAGCCGCATCTATCCCTCTGCCGCACTCTCCGACGGGCTCAGCCCTCACGCCATCCTGCACGGCTCTCTGGGCTGAGTCAGATAAGAAGGTAATTTATCATTGCGCTGAAGGCTACACACGACGCCTTATCTGGCTTTCACAAGGATTCGGCCTCCCTGCGCGAGGTCTCTGTTTGGAAAGTGACCCATGGTGTCCCGGCGCCAAATTACCATGACAACATTAGAATTATCCGGGCCAATGACAATCCTCGAATTAATATATTTCAGCTGTCCTCCACACTGAGGTCCGGCCTCAATTTATGATTCGATTATTGTGAGAAAAATAATGGTTCACCAAACAGTGCACGGGTAGAACACTGCAGAGAATAAAAATTAGCAGGAGTCCTCAAGCTTATTGAGGGGGACACAACAAAACCAGGCAACAAGATGTTAAAAGTCAAATTCTCGCACTGTAATTTTCCAGACACATTTTTAAATTGTAAGTATAAAGATGGGCGGGGAGACACATAATTTAGTGTGACCTCTGTGCATCTTGGCAACATTTAAAGACTCAATCCCCTCAAAACGGTGTATCCTATAAGATGTATTTATGTGAATCTGTCACTTTATTTGACTGTCAGTGAAATTAAAAAAAAAAAAAAAAAAAAAAAAAAAAAACATTTCCAAAAAAAGCAAGGGGAATTTAAAAAAAAATTTCAAATGAAAAAAAAAACAAACCGAAGG
>JAODKE010000111.1:1398167-1455187 GCA_026779605.1 Mormyrus hasselquistii | reverse complement strand
GTTGTGTCCCCGCAGTACCATGACAGAGCTGAAACGGTGCCTGAAAACCAGCGTACATCTATGCAACATGTCAAGTATTACATGTCATTCCTGTTCATTCATTTCGGAATTGTTTACCTGCTTAAAAAGGAAGACTTTTTGATACTTTTTTTGGAAGTACTTGTTACCAGTTTTAATTGTTGAGAGATACTTGAAAGAATTAATTTGTCCAGCTGCTGGAGCCAAACACTTCTCTACACAATAATAATTATTATTTCTATTATTATTATTATTATTATTATTATTGTTTCTATTATTATTATTATTATTATTATTATTATTATTATTATTGTAATTTCCATTATCGTATTTTGTTTTCAGACGTTCTAAACGTTGATAATTTGCACTAAACCAACATCCTGACCAGTTTTTTGATCGAGAGGGAATCGGATTCTCGGAACGGATTAAATATCCACATTTCACAGCAAGTGAACGTAATAAGCAGAGAAGAAAAGCAAACATTAATCAGAGCCGCCGCTCGTAATACATCTTTAAATATGTCCTCTTAATACACCAAAGATGTCGAGGGACCATCACCAGTCATTAGTGTGAAGTCTCCACAGCGTTCCATCAGGCGTTGTGTCAGAGTCCGGAACGTTCCGACACTGCTGTTAATCCGCTCACAGGACAGGACCCGCATCCTAACAGCGACTGAACACGCAGAACACGCGCGCGTAGAAGGGCAGGCGGGAATCGCTGCACATCTGCGTCTGATTCGTTTAGGAATTTCGGAACCGGGATGGGAGGAGTCGGGGGGGGCGCTCTCCTCTCCTCCTACCATTCCGCCCCCCCCACCCCGTGAATAAGATTCGCTGTGAGACGTTTTTAATGCTGCACCCTCCCTCCCCCCTCGATGTCATATTTAAACGGTCATTTGGAGTTGAGATTGTCCTTGATGGTGACGCTACTCCCCACTTTAATCTTGTACAAAACCTGGAAAAGAGACAACGGGACAACATGGTTGTGTTTTATTTTCTTTTTATTATGCGTTTCTCATGGCAGAAGAAACGCCACCGGTGACCGTGTATGAACTGAAAAAATGAGACTGAAAAAAGGGTTATTCTGTATATACAGAGATTCTGATATGTTACATTGCTGTGTTGTACAAAGCAGATCTGTGCTTGTGGCTGTGTTTTTTATCTAATTTATTTTACAGTATTTTTGCTTCATTAAAGCTCATGGGTTGTACACTAGAACTTCATCAGTGTGTGATTTCTTGAACTCATGTGGCCCCTGAAGGTTGCGTCCAGCATCCAGGACCGATTCTCACGTCACTCCCACACTTTATCCATTTTATTTGCCTTTGTTCATTTAATCCAGGACAGAGACCATCGTACAGGTATGAAGCATGAAGAGTTGAACACAGCATAAAATGGAAAGTGTCACTTTGATCAGGCTCTGTGCAGCTTTCAGACTGGTATGATGCTCGATGGGTATGAAAGCAGCTCAGCTGAGAAGATCTCTCAGAGTTCAGCAGATCATCGTGGGCCCCTGTGTCAGGAGCTACCTGTTTCTGTTTGGCACCTTCAAACAGGCAGACACCAGGCCAGATAGCAGCACCATGTCATTTAGCACCTTAGAAAGTCCATCCATCCATCCATCCATCCAGTGACGGTCAAAGTCATCATGTGGGGGGGGAGGGGGAGGGGTGGTTATGTTTTTTGGCAGGTTTGCTAAGTCAGCACCCCCTTGGAAGGTGCCACCCTGGGCAATTGCACATCTTACCCTTGCCAGGATCTGCCACTCCATCCATCCATCCATATATACATCCATCCATCCATCCATCATTGTGGAGTGCTTATCCAGTGCAGGGTTCTGTTGGTCCTGGAGCCGGAAGCAGGGGGCACACAGCACATGTGAAGCTCCCTGGCTGCCGCGCCCCTCCCACCTCAGAAACAATCGCCTCATTTTTGTCTGGTGAACGAGCCCAGGAAATCCAGTCAGGGAACAAGTGCGCCACATCACGCGCTTTGAAGATACCAGTCCTGACTCTTGAGGGTATTTTTAGGGTACAGCCTGAGCCTCATAAGCAAATACTGTCAGACAGAATAATGTGACCCAGCACCCAAAACAGCAAGATGCTTCAGCGGTCAGGAATGTTTGGCTGGTTAAAGGAAATATTAACATTTCTGGTGCTGCGTGGACGTTGGCTTTATGGTAATGAAAGGTTTAAGTTACATTTTAAGTGCTGGGATTTTCCGCTTATGAAACGTAACTTTGCGAGTTTCGTGACTGATTCCACATGGCAGGAGCAGCGTGGCTTTGGCGTTTGGTATGTCAGTGTCTCTCTGCATGATGCTCTTGTGGTTCGGTCTGTTTGTGACTGACATGTTGTCCTGTTTAATTTATTGTATCGCCCTTTTCATGAGTAATATCACATATGTTTATTTATGGGAGCTTGTGGTTTCATATATGTACTAGGGGACATGGATGTGTGCCCGTGTGACCCCTAGAGGGATCCCCCCCATGGTAAGCTGCATATGTCTGTCAGTGTCTCTTATCATCTGGACCATCTGCTGGACCATGTCGCTGATGGCCATTCCCAGGTATGTCAGAAATCTACATAGGCGCAAAAGATTGTGGGCCACATTGTGACATCACAACTCAAAGCAGGACTGCCTCGGCTCTCTGTGTCAGCAGTTTGCACGTGTTCGTGAGGACGACTTTCCACAACCCAAAGCCCTGTAGCTTCAATTTGCACAGAGAATTCTTTAAAATCACCAGTTAGCAAAAAAGTAACATGAAAAATACTATCAATGAATTTGATAACTAAATGCAGTGCGAAGTACCTCCCACAAGATGTGTACAAGAGGGCCATCTCTGTTTGAGAAGTCCTGTCCACATGCAGGCTCACTTCAAATCAAATAAATTTACACCGACAGACCTGATAGAAATTCCACTACCACCAGAGATGGATGTAAAATGTGACATTTGATAGTATTAGTATTGCAAGGCTGATCATTTCAGACTGATTATGGCCATACAGGATAGTGTTTAAGGATAAATGTTCAGTAAGAACAGAAGCCTCTACCCAAGGCTACCCAAGACCCAAATTTCTGACCATTCTCACCAATGGAAACTCGAAAAACAAATTAATTCTTGGGTTATTGCTGATTCATAATGATGAAACAGATGAAGTCTCCAAATGCTAAATCAGTTCAAAGCTAACCAGAGAGGTCCAAGGTTAAGTACCCTCTGGGGTTACTGACTAAGAGATGCATCGTACTTGTTTCCAGGGGCAACAACCATGCCGAAAAATGAGAGAACAAGTTATCTCGAAGGCAGCATCAACAAAGCGAGTGTAAAGCAGTGCTTCACCGCACGCGGGCGGGCCACAAGGCTGACTGCCAGAAAGTGACATTGAGGCTTAGCAGGAACCAAAACATGGGTCTGAACATCTCCCGACAAGGGCACTCCATGAAAAGGCCTCCAGGCCAGCGGTTCCAAACAACCACCATGACATGAGGAGGACCTCATGATGCTTTAGGAATCCAAACTCATTCAGAGAACCAAGGAGACACAGAGAAACACAGCGGTTCCTATGAATTTATCCCTTCATTGGCAAATCATTCTCTCATAGGCCACTACCTGTAAGTTCACAGGGGACCTATAGGGGGCGACACAATGCCGACCAGCATGATACCATTATGAGCAGGATATTCCCCTCTCCCGGATGACCAGTAGGGCACAGGACCCTCAGAGGGAATAAGAGTTTTAAAACAGCAAGGCTGGCTTAGACAGAGCTCACCCTCAGGCCCGAACAAGCACCATTTTAACTCATATGTGTATTGAAGGCTGTTTCAGCATTAATGTAGCATATTGAGACCTTCTCCCCTTCGTATTAAACCACTTAATTGTTTAATTCATGTGGCCAGTACAGTTCGGCAAGCCGTAAACAGTGAGTCATTTCAGACATGTCTGGAAACATTCAAACATTTTTAGCGTCTGCGTGGGTTATGTTTTATTTAATGTTCTATTGCATTTCAGACTTGGAGGTGGGGGAAAAAGTCAAAATCCCCCGTTACGTGGGAAATTCATTATTCATTCATTTATTGAGAGATGCTAGTATATTTAGACTGTGCTTATTTGAGAGTGTGCTACGCGTCACCATCCACTTTACACACCATTACAGTGTGTAAACTGGAAAGTAACATGGTGTGTTACGCTTTTGTGAAAGCCTCCCGGGATTCCGCTGTTGGTCTTTAACAATCCAAAAGTGGAAAGTTTGGGCCCAGAAAGCACAAATCCAGACCAGGATTTTGTTTCAACCAACCAATAAAGAATCACAGTCACTGAGTACTCAACTGGTTGGTTGAAACAAAATATTGGTCTGCATTTTAACTTTCAGGACCTGAACTTTCCACCTCTAACGTAATCAGAGTCTCTAGCTTTATCTCCCTCTCCGTGTACATTTCTCAGATGAGGACCTTGCACGTATCAACTTTCCGACAGCGTGACACAATCCCATCACGCGGAGGAGACAGCCCTGAACTCAACACTTCCACCAGTGTTTGCTGTCACAGTCCTGCCCTATTCCCTCTTAAGTGCTGTGGAGGCTGCTCTCCACAACCGCTCCATGACTTACCTACAAAATGATAGAGGAGAACACAGCCAAGCCATCAGATTCCCAGGTTTTATAACTGCACGGTCGGTAATAAATCTAACAGCGCAATGGCATATGTGTAGTGAAGCAAACGGCTTCTGCACAGACAGAAGCAGACACTTGCTGCCCACACTGAAGCTGTAGCAGGTAGCTTATTGTTATGAGTTTGCACATTACATCCAACTGGACGAAAGTTACAAAACCAACCAGAATAGCCAGTTTTTATTCCTAATTATACGCTCCTGTAGCTGGGACTCTCTTATGGGCTCCAGAGACACATTAGTTATGCACATATTAATGGAATGGCACCAAAATAAACCAATCGCATGATGAAATTCTCAAGAGACAACATCAAAGTATATTTGATGTTGTACAGCAAGAAAAATCAGAGAATGACATACTGATTACATATTGTCTGTTTTGTTCACAGTTTTTGTTTATTCCACCCAGGAACAAGCAAGGATTCAAACACATTGTATCTAAGATGACTTTTTGTACGGCAGTCAGATGTATCCACACCATATGGCTCCTGCCTGCTCTGTTCTTACTTGCGTTTGGAGATATTTTTTGTGTTTAGAAAGAGCGGGCTGGAAATAAGATTTCTTACTTTGGCAAGTTATTGTGAACAAATGTGCTCTGTCTAAAAATGTGCTCTGTTCAAAAGAAGAATTACAATAAAAGTAAAAGCTCCCTCCACTGACGCAGGGCTACTTTACTGAATTAGCTTCTCTGAAGCACATATCACTTTAGCGAGATGTGGCCCCACAGACACAGATCACACCAGGCCGACATGGACCATTTCTGTACTCCGCTGACAGCAAAAAATATGAATTTGTATGCTTATTTACTTTGCAATTTAGATTGTGTTTGCAAGACAAGACACACTGCTTCATTTTATTAATGTAAACAAAGTCATGTCAGCGATGCATGCGGTTCCGTGCCGAAAACCCACTGCTCCCAGTCGCAGATTGGGGGGGGGGGGGGGGGGGCGTAAGTCATCGCTCTTCACGAGGGAACCATCACAGGCTGCTGTCCCCGGCACACGGTTGTCCTGCAATTAATTCCCTTCGCGTGCTAATCGAACATGTCAGCTAGACATAACCGGCAGGAGATTTGTAGAATTTCTTTACTTAATCGAACCCAGGAAAGGCTTTGATAGCCCGATTTTGCAATCAAATGCACAAAAAGCGAAGCAGCACAAATACATTCCTGTTCCAAGTAACTTTCCGAAGTGACAGAACGGATGGGAAGCACATGTTACGCATTGTCTCCGAGGACACACTGCTCCCATTAAAAGCATGTCAGTGCCAGTGGAATACCACGTTAATAAGTCCTGATTTATGCATACTGGTTATACATTTAGGCAGTATGAGACTGATAACCAGCTGATCTTGCCTGGGACTGTAACCTGTGATCTCACATAGCAGCCCTGGGGTCGAGTCCATGCTGAAGTGTAAGACAGGCAGGCGAAGGTAAAGCTGTCCTGTCAGGTGGATTCAGGGATTCAGGCTGTATCAGTAATCAGAGATGGATCATGCAAATGTTTTTTTACCCGTTACATTTATTGACCAGTCAGAAAATTATTGGAATAACTGTACATGCAGTAGGAGTGTTTTTTTTTTTTTTTTGGGGGGGGGGGGGAGATTCAAAGGAGGCCAGGTATGATAGGCTGTCAGGTAGGGGAATTACAGAAGGGTGGTGTTTTGAGCCCCAGATGTGTTCTGGAGTCACCAGGTCGCTGACATCCGTGTTTCCAGCACATGGGCTCATTCCTATTCTCCAAAGAAGCAACATTCTGCCAGAATTCCCTGACACTGGGGGAAGAGGGCTGCCATGTTTATACCTGTACTGGGCGTCTACCAGACAATAAATTACATAAAGGTAGAGCCTGTAGATACAAGCATAATGACCTCAATCTCTGTTTAACATGCAATTTCATAACAAGCTATCTTGGGCATACTGTATTTGCCGTTTTGCAACATTTGTTTCTTTATTTAAAGGCTAATTTTACTCAAATAGTGAGAGAAAGTCAGGTGGCTACAGCAAACAGAATCACATGATACAGGCACTTGGCACCAATTAGCTTGGCACCATTGAGAGTCAGGCCAGACCTGATGGGGCCAATATGACCCCAAGCTAAATAAAAAAATCAAGGGAAAAGCAAACAAATTTGCAGATGACACTTTGAGGAACAAATAAGTGAATAAACATGTGGACGTTATGGGTTTTGAGACCAGCGTGGACGCTGGGGTCTGGGTCACTTGTGGGAAACCAACACAGTACAAAAACGCATACAAACTGCTCAGAATGAGGAACACATGGAACCAGTCAGGATGGATAATCAGGGTCACCTGACTCTCCTTCCAGAAGGGCTGGCAGGCAGCTTGCCCTAACACAGATGTATCTGTGTATCTATGAAAAATGAAAACTAATCGTGCAATCAGCTGTTTGCCATTGTTTTCTTGAATCTTTCATTACTTTATGCATGTAATCCTTCAGTGGTTTATACATGATCTTATACATTTATGCTCTGTTCTGTGATTTCTGCAGTCATCTTATGTGAATGTATATTTTAATACATAGAATAGCATGACCATGCCCTAGTTTTCAGCATTTGATGCAGAAATGTTGACCCGTTGACCTGACATCGCTCTGCATGCAGAATAACGCTGCAAGAGATCCTGCCAACTGAGGACCAAATCCCAGAGTAAACAGAGGTCATTTCAGGAAAAGATGAAGACAAAAAGTGATGTGACTTGTCTCTAACACTGCAGGACGCCATGTGATGTGACTTGTCTCTAACATTGCAGGACGCCATGTGATGTGACTTGTCTCTAACACTGCAGGACGCCATGTGATGTGACTTGTCTCTAACACTGCAGGACTCCATGTGATGTGACTTGTCTCTAACACTTGTCTTCTCTGCAGTCAAACTACCCGTAAGATCCATTATCACATCTGGCAGCTGTACAACAAACTCCTTTTCCCTCAGATGTGACTGAAACGCGGCACTGAAGGAGATCGAGGCCAGGAGCACAGAATGATTCTAAGGGGGTCTTGCTCCCTCTCCAAGCCTCTGCACACCTTCTCCATCTCGACAAATGTCTATTTTCAGTTCCTCGCTCCCATTGCGCCTTGCATGCAAATACTCGATTTGTGCCGATTACTATATGATTTGGATTTGATTTTGGAAACCAGTGATATGCTGTACATGTTCTAGGTCCTGCCTGCTGCCAAACCAGGGTCCACAAGCTTTAGAGATCTAATCAAGCACCTCTGTAATCTGTGGGAAGTTCACGGTTGTTGACGTGAGTAAAATGTTTCTCCGCTTAGCAGGGTTTCAACTCTGCTGCTAGAGCTTCACATGATGACCTGGTTCCCCACAGCAAGGAAATGTTCCATAGCCCAGGTGAGGTGTGTTTTCAGTGAGAGGCACCAGGCAGTCTCCCCGGCATGGTCGATATGGAATCCACTTTTCCGGCGGCCTGACCCGTGTGATCGTAGCCTGGGCCACACCAGCATGGGGAACATATGGCTGGGTGACATTCTACCTCGTCGGAGGAGGAGCACCAATCAAACACCTGTCCCCCTGAATGTCCCCTGTGAAGCCCGCCGCGCTATCGGATGAATCTGATATCTGCATTGTAAGCTTTGGGGCTGTCCCCCCCCCCCCCCCAAAGAGCCGACAATGTGCTTTCGTAAGACTGACCCCTGGGCTGGCGGTGACTTTATGTGAGGAACCTCCTGGGAACTCCACATCAGAAAGAATTATTTCAAGGCTGCCAAAGGTTTAATCTGACACACAGCTCCGAACATGGTGCAAATAAGCATCCCTATTGGGCCGTGGAGAGGAATCTGGCAAAACTGCTATTAATTCAGCTCCTTGGGAAAAGGGCTCGCCGTGGCGACATACAAATCCCAGACAAGGTGGTCTGTTGTTTTTCAGGGCTGAGAAGAACATATCATCTCTGTTGGCTTCCAAGGATTTTGCCCAGTGACAATAGGAGTGAGAGTGACTTGGAAATCTAACACTTGCCTCTTTGTTTGTCGTGGAAAATTAGAACGACACTCAACAGACTGTACGGCTCCTCTGTTATCTTTACAAACTTTCCGTTCTCTTTCTTCTCCCGCAGTGATGTGGACTCCTTTATGGTTATGGTGTGTTGCACACGGGGCTTCTGTAAACTAATACCCCAAGAGAATACAAAAAGCACATTCAGGACAACACAGCGCCCCAAATAAACACATGTTGGCATCGAAGCAGCAGGAGTTTAATTTTCAAGTCCATTGGTGCGATGACCCAAAATGGCATAAATGAGACCACAATGTGATTATTTGCAGGGTATATTTCTGGCCTGAACATGATCACAGCATTTAATAGCTGTGCTAAGGCAGAACTTGTGATGAAACTCTTACAAGAAGAAGCTCTTTAGATCCCCAAGTCCACACACAACTACATTTTTGTGCTACTTGCTGGAGCTGGCAACATAATATAAAAAGCTATAATATTCACAAGTGCATATTTTTATTGATGAACACATATAATCATTGACAATAGCATAAGTCCTCACATGGCATGTAAATGCCTGTAACCCAATCACAGTCTTCATTGTCTGATTTTACAGATGACTCCTACATTGCACAAATCAGGTTCTGCTGGACCTCAATGATGGCTCATGGGGCTTGATCCTGGACTGTGCTTTTACAGGGGGCTGTACCTATTCCTGGGTGAAGATTATATGCTTGAGCAGACCTTGGGATATAGACGTCACACCTAACTGGCTCACCTGGGTGATGGACAGTAACTTGGTATATTGCGGATGTAACGGAAACAACCACTTTGTGGTTAGCAGAATAATCCTCATCAAAACTTAAACAGACAGGCTGTCTCTTTCTCATCTCTAACATGCTGATGTTTTATCGTCAAAGGTCTCCACTTAACCAAATTCCAGCCTCACAGCTTTCAAAGAGAAGCAAGTAGCCAAGATGAAGATTGATTATGATTGCACACTGTTTTGTAAGTCCAGCTTGAAAATGATACCGTGTGCGTGATGCCTAGATGACCAGATAGGTGTTTGAAAGAGTTGTTAAGCAAATGGTTCAAAGAGAGCTTCACTGATGTGTTTGTAGCTACTGTAAAAGCAGGCAATTCTGTGTGCATGTTAAGGAAAGAGAATTTAAAAATTTCCCATTAAGCAGTTATTGTTTCCTAAAAGGATTACCAAAATATGATTATCAACATAATACCCCAGCATTTTAAATGTAAGTAATTATGAGGCCATGAAGCATGTCCATTTGTAATATTTCATTGCCGTACGGCACTTAAAAATTTGTGCGTAAAAAGCCATGATCAGATCACCAGCAAAAAGTGAAAGAAAGATCAGACTCAAAATTTTCAGTGAAGATCAGAGTCATGCTCTGATTGGAAGTTTCATGAAGATCAGCTTCATGCTCTGGTTGGAAATGAGATAAAGATCAGCTTCATGGTCTGGATGAGAATGAGGTGAAGATCAGTTTCACACTCTGACTGGGAATGCAGTGAAGATCAGCTTTATACTTTGGCTGAGAATGAAGGGAAAATTAGTTTCACGCTATGACTGGAAATGAGGTGAAGATCAGCTTCACAGTCAGAATGAGAATGAGTTGAAGGTCAGTTTCACACTCTGACTGGAAATGGGGTGAAGATCAGATTCACAGTCAGACTGGGAATGAGTTGAAGATCAGTTTTGCATTGTGGCTGGCCATGAATGGATAATCAGCTTCACATTGTGGCTGAGAATTAGGTGAAGTTCTAGCTGGGAATGAAGTGAAGATCAGCTTTATGTTCTGGCTTGGAATAAGGTAAAGATCAGCTTCATAGTCTGACTGGGAATTCAGTGAACATTTGCTTCAGGTTATGGCTGGGAATGAAGAAACAATCAGCTTCACACTTTGCAAATGAGGTGAAGATTAACTTCACACTCTGACTGGCAATGAGGTGAAGATCAGCTTCATGCTTTGACTGGGAATGTCATGAAGATCAGCTTTATACTTTGCATGGGAAAGAGGTGACCAGCCATATGTTCTGGCTGGGATTCAAGTGACAATAAGCTTCACATTCTTACTGGGAATGAGGTGAAGATTAACTTCTCACTCTTACTGGGAATATTGTGAGGAGCAGCTTCACACTTCGAATGGGAATGAGATGAAGTTTAGCTTTGTGTTCTGACTGGGAATGAAGTGACAATAAACTTCATGCTCTGGCTGGGAGTGAGGTGATTATCAGCTTCACAATCTGACTAGGAATGGGGTGATGATCAGCTTCAAGCTATCTCTGGGAATGAGGTAAATATCAAGTTCACATTCTGACAGGGAATTAGATGAAGATCAGGCTCATGCTTTGAACTTTGGCTGGGAATACAGTGAAGATTAGCTTCAAGCTCTGGCTGGCAATGAGGCGAAGATAAGCTTCATGTGCTGCCTGAGAATCAAGTGACATTAAGCCACCTGATCTGGCTGGGAATAAGGTGAAGATCAGCTTCACACTCTGCCGGGAATGCACTGATTTGTAATGCAGTGAAGATTAGCTACAAGCTTTTAATGCGAATGAGTGAAGATCAGCTTCATGGTCTAGCTGGGAATGAAGCGAAGATCAGCTTCACACTCTTAAGGGGAACGAGGTAAAAATCAGCTTTGTGTTCTGGTTGGGAATGAAGTGAAGATCAGCTTTACGCTCTGGCTGGGAATAAGGTAAAGATCATTCTGGAAATATTTCAGTCTGATTTTTACAGTAGTTTAAATATCTCTGGTGTGTGTGAGCTTTTATGGGAAAGAGCCTGACTGTTTCACATTAAGGCATGTAGTTTAATTTTCTCATGCCTTTGTATCACATAAATGTCATAGATGTCCAGATTATTTCAGAAACCTTCAGCGCAATGGAATTTTTGCAGGACTGATCCCATTCACGTTGCTCGACGGCTTGTTGACTGAAAGTTTCTCTTGCTCTCCTGTTCCCAATTTTATGAATAACAACAATCTCCAAATTGCAATCCAAGACAATTTGCTAAGTTTGCAGGCATCATTAATGTATATTTACTACTTCCTAAACATACACTCTCCACCCTGGTCATTTGACCACTGGGCGCAGGTCCTTCCTGTAGCAGGACTGATGAATAACACAGATGGATTCATCTGGAAACTAAATAATGAGCATTCTCCTGCCAAACCTGCTGCCTGTGCACCAAATGTCCCCAGAAGTCCAATCGCAAAAAAAAAAAAAAAAACAGTTTCATCTCTTTTTTTAAATATTGAACATTATTTTTAAAAAAGCATCATTACTGTATATGCTGGTCCTGTAAACAGACACCTTAAAGTGAACATTTCTGTCCAGTCAGGGAGAGGAGGGCAGAGTTTCTTACATCCTGACACTTGTTCAGCAGAGCACCGAGTGCAGCGGATCAGGAAGGGCGATGGTCAATGAGGGAGAGACACTGGGTACGTAGGGGGCACTGCACTGAGGTTAAACTCTGCAGGACAGTCTCTGCTTTGGGAAACACCCAGCCTCTGCTGCTGTGGACAACGCAAACTGAGGGTGATGCAATGTTTGCAGGCTGGATGGAGGCCGGATTCCCCTCTGCTGGCTCCGCTGGGCTCCGCTGATCATCCACGATGCCGACCCGTCAGCTTGCCTGCCGGTTGCGCTATTCTGTCATGCACTGCTTTGGACTGGAAGGAGTGCAGAAATAAAAAATGAGGACACTGCCTCAGTACCCCAGGCAGGCTGCAAGAAAACGATTGATACACTAATAGCAAAGCTATACTCTGAAATGGAGGAACAAATATATTAATACCAAAGGTATACTCTTAGATGCAGGAACTGATAAACTAATACCTGAGATATACTCTGAAATATATACTTTATTAATGCTTCATCAAAAATATTACTTAATCGATGCTCTTCTCTTGTTTGTGACACTGATAAATCTCTGTCTTTGAAGAGCGGCAAAGAGCAGTAGCACTGTTTTATAAACTAACAACGGCCATGTACCAAAACAGTGGCTCACCCCTCTGTCCGTGAAAATTTGAATTCACGAACACTGAATTCAGTCCCATAGATAAGTGGCAGGCGGTTATAGCCTTTGGCTTGGGGCGCACTTTTTGCTACCGTGTATTTGTAATAACATTTCCTATTGTTTTGGAATCCCCACAGCAAACAGTTCTTGTTCAATTGATAAACTGGCTTCTCAAGCTAATATCTGAACAGCTGGGCTTTTATTGGGGCCTTTTGTGCTCTGGCTGGATATACTGCAGGCGTCAATAATACAGGCTAATTTTTCAAGCTTGTGTAAATTGCGAATATACTTCAGAATGTCATGATTATTAACCAATAATAAAGTCATATGTTCAGAAATAAAGCTAAGGTCCATAAGCGCAGGGGTTGGGGCTTTGAATCCTGCCCCCAATGTCAGTGCTGGGGGTTTGAACTCTGTCTACACCATGGGAGGATGGGGGTTTGACTGCCTCCCACAGCACCAGAACTGGAGGTTTAAATCCTGCTCACAGCACTGGTGCTGGGGGATTGAATCCCACTCACAGCACCAGCGCTGGGGGTTTGAATCCCTCTCACAGCACCAGGACTGGGGGTTTGAATCCCACTCACCATACCGATGCTAGGGGTTTGAACCCCTCTCACCAGAACCGGGGGTTTGAATCCCACTCACAACACCAGTGCTGGAGGTTTGAATCCCACTCACTGCACCAGTGCTGGGGGTTTGAATCCTGCTCACATTACCAGGGCTGGGGGTTTGAATCCTGCTCACAGCACCAGCGCTGGTGGTTTGAATCCCACTCACCACACCAGTGCTGGGGGTTTGAATCCTGCTCACATTGCCAGAGCTGGGGGTTTGAATCTCGCTCACAGCACAGGGCTGGGGGATTCAATCCCACTTTGCACTCTGACTTGGAAGAGAAAACAATGCAAAGATGAGGACAGATACAGGGGATAATAATGGGTGAATGGGAGGAGCGCTGGTCCTCAGGCAGAAAGGCCTGCGGGGCAGGGGCTGCTGTCTTGGGGCTCATTCGTTTCTTGCCTATCTGTTTGTCTAACCTCAGTGGCAGTGACGTAGCCGACACAGGCAGCCATTGTCCGAAGCCTCTGCGACCTTAGGGTCTCTTGGGGACTCTACAAATATTTTTCTTGCAAAAACGTCAAGCTCTGACAGATTTATTGTGTCGTGAATCCTTTATATACTCTGCCGGACGCAAGAAGCTCTCTCCCGGTGACTTTACTGGGAAGGGGGGGAATTAAACCATGTGTACATGTCATGATTGCGATCACATTCGTTGACAGAAGATTTTTTTCATTGCAATTAAAAAAATCCAGAGCTACTTTATATCTCGTGGGCGTCTCACTACAGTGGATTGCTTCTAAAACCTGCTAAATAGAGCATATCAGCACTGGCCAATCTGAACCCAGGATCCGAACGCGTTAAACAACTAATTCACATCCAGAATCTTCAAAGTCAAAAGTCAAAGTCAGCTTTATTGTCAATTCTGCCATATGTATAGAACGCACAGAGAACTGAAATAGTGTTTTCTCGCAAAACCCTAAACAGTAAAACATAAATACAAAAAAAATAAAGATTAAAAAATACAAGATAAATATAAATACAATAAACAATATACAATATACAAGGGAGAGAGAGAAGCGACAGCATGCGCACGCGCCGCCATCTCGATCTTAATCGTTTTATTAAGCCTAGATATATGCTGTAATGTGACACAAAACATGTGACGTCATTCTCTGGGCCAAGAAAACACAGTCAGCGTAATACAGTTAGAAAATATCTGTTGTTAAAACAAACAAAATATTTTTTCACATAGTTTAAAGGGGGGGGGGGTACCCCCCACAATCTCAGCAGAATGTGAGTGCCCCAGCCACGCAGACATTTACTTTAGCTATACTGTCAGATGCTAGATAATCAGCACTCCTGTGTGACCACTCTACACTCGACTAGTACTGACTGCCATAGACGCAAACCATATAGCGGCTGATAAAACTGCAGGCGAATCATTAAAACCTAGACATAAATATTAATTTTTTTGCCCGCAGTTACTGCATTTCTCATTTTGTGGTGTTGAATGTGATGCATATTAAGGGGAAACGTTTCAGTCTGCAATTATTTGATTAATAATTGTTTGATATTGCGTATGTGCGATGGGTTCTCATACCCAATCAGCTGGGGGGTCTGTAGCGCCTTTTACAGATTGTGAATGACTGGGGGGGGGGGGTCGTGTTTTTAGGGATCTGCCCCCTAACGAATTGAATCAGAGGGTCTGTTTGATCTTTTTTTTTCTGGTGTGGCATTTCTTTGATGGGTTTACAGGGGATCTGGCCAACGCACATGAATCGCTTGGGACTGAGAGTAACGCCGTCATAAGGTTATTCCCTTTCGTGGCCTGGCTGGACCGGCTAAATGCTGAGGCGCCTGTCTCATCCAATTAAAATAAACTCTCTTGCCCAGCTGCGAATGGAAATACTGTCTCAATTGCAACAAAATCATCAAATCATCACCATGTGGAGGATATTAAACTATATGACAGACTTTGGCGAGGTCTCCATTCCCGATGGACTCGGTGCGATAAACTGAAGAGTTAAGGGGGTGAACTAAGTGTCACACCAGACCTCAGAGGTATGGTTAGACCTTACAGAGCACCTGATGGATTCCTGAACAGAAGAACAAGGACAGGAGCACTGATGAGTATGTGTTCGAAGTTCCCCTGGAAAGTGCTCGAGGTGTCTCTGAACCTTCTGGCGCCCGTGTGAAATCTTCAGACGTGATTTTCTTGAGATCTGGATGAAGCACATTTTCCTCACCGCCAGCGAGCACCAGTGATGCAGGAAGTGTGACATAATGCCATCTCACGCAGTAAGATCCAGGATGACCGCAGGCCAGATCCGATATTGCGTCGTAGTTCGGGTCACTAGCATTTTGTTTGGTGGTTTCATCAGCGTGTCCCTCACAGGGACGAGTTTAGAACATCCTAAAATAGAGTGCCGGAGGGGAAGCAAGTTTTCCTCAAGCTCCACAGATGATAGATATAACCATGACAGTCACTTACGACCTGAACAAGCTGCCAGGTCCACATGGAGAATTCATACTAACTCGACTTTTCCCGCAGCCGTGGAAAAGATACAAGTTGTTGATGAAGCTCACGGCCCCCGGATAGTAATTAATGAGGAAACGGGACAGCAGAGAGCTCTGCTTGGGAAGGGCCAGTGTTGGGCATTTCTGGTCCAGAAGCTACAAATCCAGACCAAGATTTTGTTTGTACCAACCGGTTGAATACTTTGTGACTGTGACTTTTTATGCTTAACTGGTTGGTACAAACAAAATCTTGGTCTGCATTTATAGAAAAAGCCCAACACTGGGAAGGGCACATGTGAACATGTGTATCGCTACCGGTGATATCGCTGCTGGGCGAAAGGTGAACATAAACCACCTGATTCTGCCGCATGATGCACAGTGGTATTGGTATTTTCAAACGGTCTTTTTGGTCTGTGGGTCCCCATTGATCATATGTGACTCATTCATGTTTTCTTGCCGTCAAACGTCCAGAACATCCCATATTGTGATAATATGAAATCAGCAGCATGTGTGTGTGGTTAGTGAATGGAACTGGACCAGACTAAAGGATAAGAATGTGGTGTAATTATTTGAATGAAATGTTGAGCATTTTAATAAGTCTCCATATTCGATCCAGTCATTGAACTGAACCCATGGAAACTCCAACACGGAATCTATCAATGCTAATGATATTCAAATGAGATGCAAAGGTTTCTGGTTTTTATGAGAATAACATAGTTATTTCTGAAGAGTTGAATCACCGAGGGGGCTTCAATGGCACAGGTTGATTAGTCTAATAAGAATTTCTTGGAAACTTATTGCCTGAGATGATTGAAACCGCTCTTCCGCTTCAGTGACGTCAATCTCCACATGAACAGGCCTGTGCTGACAGTCACTGGGGATACAGGGCAAACCATAAAAGTCAAACAATATCAAGTAATTGTGTGATAATAGCCACTGGGAGAGTTCGCGAGTGTGGGCTGAGTTGGGGGGG
Source organism: Mormyrus hasselquistii (assembly GCA_026779605.1). Lineage (NCBI taxonomy): Eukaryota > Metazoa > Chordata > Actinopteri > Osteoglossiformes > Mormyridae > Mormyrus > Mormyrus hasselquistii. Next base: position 1,438,443 of record JAODKE010000111.1, on the reverse strand, counting down.
GATGCATTATACATATTTATTCTCGATAAAATACTGGCACTCCATGCAACTGGCAAATCCTCAGCATAGCTGCCAAAGCACAAACAAATAAGCTGTAAATAGAAAGTAAACAAACTTTCATTCACGGTGAGTGATGGTTGCTGTCCACAGCCAGCATGTACGCAGACTTAATGGTTGCACTAAAAGCCCAGCTTAGAACGGTACCAGCTCTGAGATGCAGACTGGTCCAAATCGTCACCGGTCACTCATTCCTCATGTCAGGAAAGGGTCTACATCCAGAATAGAATCTTTCTGCATTGACTGTGTATTTTCTAAGACGAACTCCTGTTGTGGGAATCAGCAAGACTCACTGAAATATGTGTTACATAATTTGACAAATGGCCTTTGTCTTCTCTTGTGTTGCGGTCCCGGATGGCGCGTGTTCAACACTGTTGTAGTGTCAGAGGTGTTTCACTTCCTGTTTCTCCTTTTTAAGAACTGTAATAGTTTACTCTCTTTCTCCTGAGTCTTGATATGTTTATAATAATGACGATAATCCCCAATCATTAGTCTCAGGTGTGTTGTTAGGGTCCCTCGAGGATCCCGTCATTCAGCTACGGCAGAGACGCGGCACACAGAGCCGTCAGGGAAGCACACCTCTGTTCAGGAGATGCCTATATTTGGGAGACCTCAGCCCAGATCTGTCAGAGAGGAGTCGCAGAGTCGCTGTCGGTCACGAATCACAGACGGCGAGATGGCAGCTGCTGAAGGTCCTTCAGAAGGTGGAAGCCGACTCACACCTACTATGGGTGAGTAAGTCACAGTGCGGCACCTCCCCCTCGCGCTGGCGTTCAACACGCAAGCCACATTCATCTGGGGGGGGGGAGGTGCAGGAAAATGCTGACTGATACCAGGTGGGCTGAGGTTTCTGTGGGGCAGAACAGCATTAAAGGGATGACCAGCACCCCCAAGCCCCCCACCGAAAGCAAAACGAAGAGCGGCCGCAGCGCTCCCAGCAGAGGAGGCGCCCACGTGCTTAACAAGGGTCCCGGCTGGACGCAGAGCATCTGTGTCATTAAGTCACGGCTCAATGGTGACGTGTGCAACCAGCTCCTCTAATTAGCAGCTGCGTTTACATTTGCACGCCTGGGTAGCAGGTGCTTTAAAACAGAGAAGCTAAACCTCAATTAAAGAGCCCGACTTCAAAAGGATGCGCGATACTGGGGGGGCCGGGTTCGAGCCAAGGTTTCTTTTTAATGACCTTTGGAAATATCTTTGCTGAAATAGGTATGTTATACGACGATTGAAAACTAACATATGATTTTTTTTTTTAATACAAGCATAAAAGAACATGTTTTAGAGAATCGCAATAGAAATGTCAGAGACATTCTGCAACAGGCAGTAGTAAAAAAAGCAAAAGAGCTGAAAATACTTTCCAGGTTCACCTAATCCCATGCAATTAACACTTTGCCTGAAATTATGGAATATTAACACCTTCTAGTGTACATTTTAAAGAATTTTTATGAAGTTTCACTTCAGTTGCAGGATGGTTGCCTGACTACCCATGAAACATCTGGAACTGTAAAGCTTTATAGTAAAGGTACAGCGGAAATCTGCTACTAAGTACCTGTTACCAGTTACCACAGATAAACTACTGGCATTATAAGATAATACATAATTCCATTATTAGGATTAAGAGATAATTAGCATTATTGATCTAAGACTACGTGAGTAGGCCTGAAATGAAGTGGCACCCTTAAAAGGTAATGAAAGGAGCCAGTATGTGCCTCTCTGTTTTTCCAGAATATCAGTGGTAAAAGCCCTCAGGTGTCAGCAAGCGGCAGTCAGGTGTCAGGCTTTGCTTGTGAGGTTCGCTCTTACACAGTGCGTGCATCGTAAGTCAGCTAAACCATCACATCGGCCTCCTGAAAAGTCCTATCCGGTCGCTTGTCAGCAGAGCACGATGACTGCAGACACAGAAATAATTCCCCGTCTTTGTTTCCGCCTTCCTGCCCCCCGGCCCTCCTGGAGTCCCGTTCTGGGCCGCTCTGCCTGGGAGAGCACTTTGACCACAACACAGGAGTGTCTTTATTAGAGGAAGCTGCCACGGCCAGTCAGAGTTGCCTCCTAAGATTCGCAATCCCAGCGCCGGATCCCCTCGGCCGGATCCCTGCAGCCGGATCCCCGAGGCCAGATGGCAGAGCACTAGGTCCCAGGATTTTAACATCTCTGACTGGCTGACTGCAAACCCTTGAGGTCCGGTATTACCATCACGCCTGGAATATTAAGCTTCATAGTCCTGGCATTACTTTTCTCCTTAATCACACTGCAGATCACTTCAAACTTGCGAGTGGAAACGAAACAGGAAGAAGGAGGACAGTGAGATGCATTGTGCATGTTCAAAATGAAGTACAACATGCTTCACGGTGAGTAAGAAGCTCCCAAGGACGGTGGTACTGGAGCGTGGGGGATGGCCAGGCCGTGGGATGGCGGATTTGAGACCAGGAGGGGGAAGGTGAGACAGACTCAGCTACGTTTCAGTGTGTGTGTGGAGAGGGTAGACTTGTCACACTTGTGGTGTGAGATAGTGTCGTGGGTGGCCTAGTCTGCTCATTAATGCAGAGAGAGGAGTGAAAATAGCGGCACACGGACAGGACCTTCTATATATACCATGCATGAATCTGTGGAAATCTGTAAGGCAATGGCGTCCGTGATCCGCCTTGGCTCGATGAGGTCTCACGTTGCGTTTCGAATGCCTGTGATTAATGAGCCACGCTGTTTTCTCAGAAGTTACTGCACTCCCAGCTCTCAATGAACAGGCTCCTTCCTCTTTCGGCCGGACAGCAATCGCACGGCGCCCTTTTTCCATGGCATGGGCACTGTGGCAGATTTAGGGGGCCCAGCATTTGACAGGGGTTCTTGAATATGCAGAATTTTATGTCAAATTGGGCCCAAGGTGACATTTTGTCACAGGGTCTGGAATTTCTAGGTATGCCCCTGGCTTGCGCTCGTTTGTGGCCTGCGAGGTGGCCCCAGGAAGTGCTCAGCCTCAGACACATCAGGCCATCCTGACCCAAATCCCAAAACGAAAACCCAGTAGCGGGGCCGGAACATTCCAAGCGCAGGGACAATCGGGCTGTGTGATTGGCTGTTATTGACCACAGAGGGGCATCCTATAAAAAAAAAAAAAAAACACGTTATTTTTTGACATGCAGTGAGGGCAGTTTCAAGAAGCAAAGAAGATGATAATGAGTTTAGCAGCCCACCTCTAAATAAGCTCACAGATTGACAATATAAAAGTGGAAATAGAGAGTAAAACATGACAGGATGAATGCTCTGTCCCTGTTTTATCGTCTGCCACTGTGGGAGAGGTTCTTCTACTCTGGGTCACCGTGACACCTCTTTCCTCTGCTTCTGACCTCCAGCCTTGCAGTCTGAGGTTTAGCCTGCGAAATGAAGACATCCTTGACGTTCGCTTGCTTTTTAAGACACCCAGAGATTAGAAAGAAATGCGATAACGTTTGCCAAGGCTGACTGAGTCGCCCGCCATTGGCTGAACACAGGGACTCTGTTTATATGGCTTCTGCTCCTGAGTTTGAGGGACACACATGGTTGAACCCCTTGGAGCAGACAGAGATTGGCCCGGAATAGTTTCTTGTCATGTGATATTTATAGAAATGCCCCTAACTGTCCATAGAGCAGCTTTGAAACACAACTCCAGCAAAGAGAACAATGTACAAATATTTGTTTGTGGTGATTCGCCCAAATTCACCAGGCCTTCTTCCAGTCAGAACTAATTCAGAGGAAGAAAAAAATGCTGCATGCCTCACTGCGCTTGACATTTCTTCCTAGATGCTTAAATCACATCAAAACACACTGAAAAGGAGTTTAAAATATACTGATTCAAAAACCATTTATACTGTAGGAACACGCCTGTTTATAGGGATCACCTGATTGCACATCACTCCAACATCCTTCCTGCCAGCATAAATCATTTAACAGAGAGAGCATGGACCATTGTACAATTGTGTTGATTGGTTTTATAATGTGTTTGGTGAGTTTTATAATATATATGGTGCGTCTTGTAATGTAATGTATTTGGTGGGTTGTATGATGTATAGTACTGTACAAAAGTCTTAGGCAGTCAAGGTAACTGTGTAAAGCTATTTATATGGGTAGTAAGGCTATATTTGCTCATAGCAAAAACTCCATTTAATATTGGAACATATGCAAATTAAGAGTAACAATAAAAACTAACAGTGTTCTCCAAAAATCACTGGTATCTTACTGGATGGCTAGATGAACACAGCTTCAGTTCCCAAAACTCTCCTCAGGGGCACCTCAGCCATTCCATGTGTTTGGTAAATTTCACCACCATCATTCATTCATCTAGTTAAAAAAAAAAGTCAATGAGTGTTTGTTTGCTGGTCATGGTATGTTCGTGGTCAAGTCAGAAAATACATTGATGTATTCCATGGTTGCTGCCAATACTGAGGTGGTTTTAGGAGAGGTTTTGAAATGGTTAAGCTGACACACTTTGGCAGACATAAAATCATAATTTTGCACCAACATGAATATAATTTAAACATCATTTTCCTTGACTGCCTAAGACTTTTGCACGGTACTGTATTTGGTGAGCTTCATGATTTATTGTATTGTTGAGTTTTATGGGTTTAGTGTTTTGCTTCTCACATGATGTATCCAGGTGTTCTCATCTTTAACAACATAGCAGCAGGAAGTCCCACTGCAGGACAGGGTTCATGGGTTCAGAGGTGCATATGGTTAGCGGGGCTCTAAGATGTCATTCGGCAGAATATGTTATGGGGAAATACACAACACCAAAAGTATCAAAGACAATGTGAAAACCAGGTCCATTAACTCGTGTAAACCGCATTGAAATTGGCCACAGAAAAAAGCTGTGAGACCCTGGCATCATTTGCACCCATTTCCATATGTTCCAGAAATGTGTCTGCTGGTCCAATCAGAATCGAAGAGCGAGAAGCAGCCTCCTTTCCTGATTGGCTGTGGTTTGAACCCTCCGTAGCTTTGCATCTCACCCTGGGATCCAACCCATTTCCTCCTAATTGACACATTTTCCTTTGTGCATGAAGTGGCCAACAGAGCAGAAACTGCCAGCGGGGCAGTAATGCAGCAGCCTTCAGGCTAACCATAACTCAAACCACACTCTGATCCTGGCTCCTGTGTCGTTCCCCATGTGGACCTCAACACACGTCAGCTCCGCTCACTCCAAGAGAGTATGGTACTGTGGTTCAGCCCCAGCAACCTTAAGGAAACATGGAATCAAAAACGAGACTTTAATACCCACAATTCAGTGGCCCTCATTTCACGCAGCAAAGACGACCATTTCATAAATGAACTGAACAATGATGACTGAACAAAGGCCTCATTATTAACATAAGGTACAGTACAAGCTCATAATTGGGATATAAAAGCAGTGACGTTAGGCAGAAAACAGCACGTTAAATGAGTTTTTATGACAACTAGCAGGTTGACTGTAATTGCCGGACTTCAAAGAACATGTGACCGGTTACTCTGAAAAAGATGAGTAAAGTGAGGAGGGCATTTTGTACATGCGGAAGCAATCATCTTCTGGTGTAATCAGAGTGCTGCCGTGGACTTTTGCCCTCTCACTGTAGATCTGAGCTGCATCAGAACGGATCTTCAAGGCAAGCGATATTTTCAGCCATCGAGGAATGACGAAATACGGCTCGCTAAGCGCACGGGGCAGGTACTTCCACGTCACAGACTCAGACCTCTCCTATGACAAGCCACCGCTAGCCCCCAGCCGCCGCCCCCAGGCACCTCATTACACCGCTCCTAGCCCGGCAAAATCACTCGGAGATGCTGCAAACACAGGCCCACCGCCCACGCCTGCCTTGTTCCCCGACAGAATGCACTTCGGGTGGAGGTCACCCTCGTGGCAGAAGGGGGTGCAGGCTCCTCGTCCACGTGTAGCCGCATGCGTGCGGAGGGTAGGAAGTGAATGGGAGGATATGAGCGTAGGGTAACCTTTTGGGGGCAGCCGATAATGAATTTATTTTCCGCTCCTTGTTATGCACCATCTCACTGGCTTGTGGTGGGCAGCTGCGAGTGAGGGGGGAGCGCTGAGCTCTCGGGGGAGGGAGAGCATGTGGGGTGTGTGGACCGGAGCGATGCGGTGCTGCTGTGTGAAGCTACACTGACTTCAGAGCCGAGCAGCTCCAAATATGTCCACATGGTAACCTCAGAGAAGCAGCGAAGGCGGCGGCACGGCTTACGCCATCCCGTTTGCTGGCATACCGGGCACAGGGTGTGGCCTCGCTGATCACAGGGTGTGGGTACAGGGTGTGGCCTGACCGTGATGTCGCCATTGTTAGCATTTTCCCTTTGTACTTGCAAAATACACTCATCGACGATCTCGGGCATCACTCCCTAAGACCCTACTTTCAGTGTGTCCCTAGGCCTCTGGCTCTGACAGTACGAAAGATGTACGATGGGCCGCTGCAAGGACACTACTGGCACCCCCTATAGGCTGGCGAATGCCAAACTTGGAGGGGGACATCCTTTAAAAATCATGAAAGTATATTTTTGTCTTCTCAGAGTCTGCATGGTTAATTGTGAAGGAAATATGAAGGCCCTTGAGACTTCCCAGCACAGCCCTGGTAAAAATAACTGCCAGGTGGCAGTACTGTGCACGCACTGAACGAGCTTCTTCATGTAACTGAATCCTTGTGGGCCTACCTGCCTACCCATGTGTTTTTCATGTCATAGACACGCTTGTTTCACATAGATGACATCTGATGTCAAAGTTTAATTGTGGAGTTCATGCTCATCTCTGGAGTTACAATACACAGGTCTGTTGCAGCTGAAATTGATACGTTCCGGACGTTCTCCACATCACTCAGGTCATCTTTGCAACATACTGGCCAAGACGCCTCGCTCCGTGGTCAACTTCCACTTGACGGAAGACCACTTATCTCTCGCGCATCAACCAATCCCTCCCGCTGGGTCGTGGCAGTGGGCTAAACATGTTAGAAACCGATGGTTTGGTTAGAGGGGCTGGACACCACCCCCGTCTGGCTCTGGAGCACCGAGGAGCTCTTAGGTTTCCCTTCAATGCTTCCTTGTGAGTCATTCGGAAAGCCAGAACTCTCCAGCAGGTTTGGAAGTGACACCGTCAGGGGTGGCCCAGAGGCACAGAAGCAGAAACGAGCACAATTAACAGAAATATCACTCATGCGGAGTGAGAGGTTAGCCCTGTCCTTGATGCAATTTGCTCTCAGTCCAACTGAAATATGTGTTACATAAACGGTTAAACTGCAAGTGGTCAAAGTATATTACCCGTCGAACACTGGAGCAACTCACGCCGAGGCACTGATCTCCTGACCATAGCAACAGCGCAGGGGACACCATGGTCCAGAAGGTTTTTACCCTGGCGTCTTTTAAATAGCCACCATAGTTTTAAAGTGAGAAACTGCATCTCCCATCTGTATTTCTTGTATGGCACCAAATTAGTAAAGGTTTCTGTATATTTGGGCCTTTATAAAGCCTGTTTTGTGCAAACTATTAAGCATTCAGAAGCAGATTCAGAAGATCTAAATGATCTATACTGTAGCATAAGCAAAAAAACTTGATTTTATGTAAGGATTCATGTTCGCAGCTGATATAACCGAAAAATACAGACGGACGAAAGGACAGAAACATCTGATGAAGCAGAAGCTCTAACTTTGCAGCATTTTCAATCAGCTACCAAGGTGAGTCATGTTAGCTTGAATGTCAGTTAGCTGTAAGCCTGTGTGTGTCAGCTGTGAAGGAGGTCTGGCAATCGGAACCTGCATATGTGAGCTTTCAAATCAACATGAGGCAGCTACCAGAGGTCTAAGAGGTCAAAAAGCCGCTGACCATATTGCAGGTATATTAGTCATAAAAACCGCAAAATGGGGAAGCAACTCATTATCACGACAACATATGGCAGACGATCCACGTCTACAAATAAGAACACCAGAATGAAATCAGACTACTTCGTTTGCCCTCGCTAATCATCAGATCCAAACAAATTTTGAACCTTCATGAGACATTCTAGAGGAGCAGAGTATGAAACGGATTTCCTCTAGCTTGATCCTTTAATGAACCGGTGGCTTTCTTTTAGAACAATGGTGCAATATATCACATTGTATGCATTTCAGAATGTATTTACATTCTAGCAGATAAAGGTCAGGTCTGTGAAGATCACTGGAATCTTGCAAAGTCTAATCACAATGCTAGTGCTTCCTGGTTGCCTAGGAGACCTGAGGATTGCCCTGAAAAATATCCGTAAAGGAACTGCTTAAAACATTATGTGGTCAAGCTAATGAATATTCAGTACAGCAACTCGAGGGAGGGTTCGCACTGTGCTTAATACAGAAAAACCTGTGTTGAATGATTTGGGAATCCCAAGTTTTTTTCTTTTAAACTTATGCGATTCCAATAATATCCTTTTGTCGAGAAGCTTGTTCGCTTCAGCTGAATGAGATGCTTCTGATGCTTGTCCTTATCAGTGGGCACATGAAACGACTCATATTAAATAATATCATCTAAAAGGCGACAATAAGCAAGCGCACGAAATTCTGCAGGAGGACTGGAAGAATTCTGCTGTATTGCTGGGTGGTCTTTTTCTGGATGAGGCTATAAAGTCAGGTAATGCATCCATGCTTCTTTTTCTTCTAGGACAGGGTCATGGTAAACCTGAGACATATGCTGAAAAATACCTTGGAGAAGATGCAATGAGAAGGTAATGTGTGGAGAAAACTTTGGTAGATTAGGTACAGCATAGCATGTTCAGTATGTTTAGCGTCACATTTAAGCGAATAAAATAATGGATATCCGCTAAAGCAGTAGTATTGACGTTCTTATTGGAATGGTAATAGAAAGTCCAAATCCATTGTATGCGCATCTAGAGGAGCACCACTTCACAGAGCAGAGTTCTGGGTTGAGTTTGCAGGTCTCCCCAGATATATCACTGCAGCCAGGAGCTGAGTGTCGAGTGGGAGGGGCAATGCCGAGTAGGAGGGGCAATGTTGAGTAGGAGGGGTCTATCACGAGGAGTAGGAGGGGCTTATAATTTAATTTAGGGTATCAGGCCTCTCGTTAAAAACCCATCCCACCCCGCGCCTCCTACTCAACATTCAGCTCCCGGCTGCGGCGATATGCTTCTTGGCGTCCCTGCTTGCTTCAGGGTCAGTACTCAGTTCTCCTCAAGGAGTCCATCTCTCCAAGCATCTCTCCACCATGTGCTCCCCAGTGGAAACGCTTTGAGAGAAACGCCTCCCCACCTCTCCAGCACACAAATGCCGAGAGTCATTCCCACCCCGAGCTAATTAAAGACTGTCACGCCACTGTGGCCACATGGTATGCTCTTCTCCCCTCACTGTTTTTGAGATGTCAGGGCCATTTTCCAGAGCACCGGCCACATCAGAGAGACCCTTCCAGCAGCTGATAGCCTGTCAGGGGCTGCATGTGCTACCCCAGCCTCCGCATCCTTGCTCTGAGGGCTGCCGGCTCTTCCTGCTCGCATCCGGTTCTGCCCCCTGCATTCAGGGCCCCCAGGTCACTCCAGAGAAGTGATGCTTCTTGCATAAAAAAGTAATAAAACAGAATCAATAGTTGATTTCAAAAGAGTTATTCCACTGATTTTTTTTTTAGTATTTCATCATATGTTCTCCTGAAATGATCTACAGCAACTCAGAGAACAATTCTCTGAGATCTGCTTAACATTCTCGCCCATAATGTCACATCCTTCCCTCCCAAAAACCCCTGTGATTCTTGTGCTCCTTCCGTGACCCAGAGGCACATCAGGTAAGCTGTGGGTCAGCCTGCCTTTGGGGGCTTATAGAGTGAGTCAGGTCTCCAGGCCTGTTGAATGAAGAATGAGCTGTGATTGGCTGCTTTTTTCCTGTGATCTATTACATAACAGAAAGAAAAGCCTATTACGGTACGGCCCCCTGGACGCTGTACAGCGCCGTTCATTTGTGGACGTCGCTTGAACACCTACGCTGAAATTGAGGTATGTGCCATGTTTGGGAACCACCTCCAGAAGCTGTGTGTGATGCTGCTGCTGACGCATCCCTAGCCTCCGGCTCTGACACTAGGAAACACGCACGACGGGCAGCGGCCAGGCCCCGCTGGCGCCCCCTGTAGGCCGACGAGCAGACAGCAGGCGGTATGCCTCACAGCATGCCCAGGTGTGCGGGGGATGTGTCTGCGTGGAGGGCATTAGCTGGCCCCCAGAGCCGTGTTGCCATGGTGCTGACGATGCCACTGCCGCCGCAGCCAGCTGAGTCAGCGAGGCGGGTTTCCCCCACAGCCGGCAGCCACTCTGATCCAGTGGGGCTCACAGGCAGGGGCTCACAGATGCAGCCCCCCCAAGCAGGGGCATTACAGCACGATGGGATAGGCTATATGATTTTGTGAGTCAGAAGAGCCAACGGCTGAGGCCTGGTCACATGATGGCAGAAGGAAGCAATGGCCGGTGACTGCGTTAGGACCCACTGGTGTGTCCACGAGCATGCCAGTGTATATTCCATGTGTCTATGCTATGAAGATGCTGAGATGATTTAAGAAGGATGCATGACAAGTAACGCAAAGGTGGATGACGAAGCATGAATAAACACAGAATCTGGAACCTTTATTCACTAATGACACACTGGATGCTTTATTGAAAATGACTGAAACGTCGTGTACATCAGGGGGCCAGCCAGTTAAATGCAAATGCTGGACTGCCTCTGGTTGCAGAGCGTGTCAACGGGGGCTTTTTTTATTAGCAGAGATGCTTTTTTGATGTTTCCCTCACACACACACACACACACAACGCAAGCATACACACACGCGCGCGCGGTGAGTCACTGGGGCATCTCGCCACGATTTTATGACGCCTCCCGGCGCGGCCTTTCGTAACAAGCTTTGACACTACAGCTGCCCTGGCGAAGTCTAGACACGGAGATTGGCGTCAGGGCACTGAGGTGGGACACGAGCCAGGCAGCCCAGCAGCCAATCAGCTTCAGTGTCACATGTTCCACCATGATGTCATTGTGTGTCAGGTGACCTGAGCTTTACTGATTTTTTTTTTTTGGTCACTCAAAATATTTATGAAGTCTTAGTAGACATTTTGATAGAGCAGTCGGTAAATCGTGTGTGATTACAGTGCAGAAGCTTCTGGTCTAAGTGGCTACAGATGTTTGAGATCATCCACCCAGTTGTGTGAACATGCTCTGATAAGTGTCCATTGATTTAAAACCTCTTCTCATCTCTCTAATTCGTCATACTCAGATAGGGCCTTTGTCTCGGTAGCATCTCACTCTGTTATCTTTCTATACCAGAAGGCAACACAGTGGCTACTTTGCTGAAAAGGGGAATAGCTTCAAAAAGATCTGTGGATTTGTTAAGGCTCTAGAACTCCCTGGTGCATTTAGTGTTTTTAAGGAGGCAGGAAACTGCAGTGACCATGGTGGTAATTGTTTAGGATCCTTACTGTATACCAAACTTTAAAAACAGTACCAAAGTAACCAAAGTAGACTTTAGCAAACAAACTCCTTCATGAGAAAGTTGGACACAGGAATAAATGGACATGGACACCTTGACCACTCACGGAGGCTCTAGCAGTCAGTCCTTCTAAGGTGTAAGTGATTCATATATCACATGTGAAGGGTGCAGGACTCAGCTGTGACTCAGAGGGGGGCTGGAAGTAAATCCTGCATGTGCGTGAGCCTCCCTCTCTGTCTTATTGGTCTCTGCTGGTCCATCTGACTGTCCGTCTGTCTCCGTGTGTCTGTCTCTGTCTCTCTGGGTGTCTGTCTGTTTCTGTGCGTCTCTCTGTGTGTCTGTCTATCTGTGTCTGTGTGTATTTCTCTCTCTGTCTGTCTTTTTGTTTCTCTGACTGTCCGTCCGTCTCTCGATTTGTCTGATCAAGAGAGGCTAATTCTGAAGGACTCCGATGGGAGTCACCCCTTTCTGAGGTGCAGAATGCATCGCTGAGAGGGAATATCTGCTATATTTGGGTTCTAACACCTTGTCACGTGTGAGTGGAGGTGCAGGCGGGTGGTGCAAGGCCCTGAGTGCCGGCCGTGCATCCTTAACACACGACCAACAGGCAGCACTCCGACTGAGTGTGCCACGGGCATTCAGAAACCTTGCTCAACAAACTCTGTGGTCATGCCGGCGTTGTGAAACACAGAGATGCGAGTCCTTCCGAGACATAATCATTTATTCACTCACACATTCCTGTCATACCTGCCAAGAGAGGCCAGCTTTAGAAAGACGCTCAAACAGACCACATCCGACAGCCCTGGATCTCTGCCATCTAACAGACAGTCAGCATTGGCTGTGAAATATAGGCCTTTTCCATTACATTTATTACACAGATACAGCCATTAATAGATTCTTTATTATAGCAGCATGCTGTAATGGCTCTGTACCTGTACTCAGCACGATGTCAATAAAGTTGAATCAAATTTAATCTAATCTAATGCTGACTCTCGTACAGCTCATATCTGCTTCACTCGAGCAGCCTCTGCATGACGGCAGCTTCACGTATGACCACTTTTTTAGAGGTGACACATACAGAAATGGCTGCAGCCTGGTAACGCGGGGGCCCAGCCTGGACCCACCGCCCACCCTTCCTGTGTGTGAGTGACTCCATCGCCGGGGAAGCGGCCAGACGTTGGCGGCGAGGAGGACGTCCAACTGTTAGCACCCATGTGCCGTGTCATTGCGTGCTAGTGGCACCCACAGCCGCGTGGACCTGGCCAGCGTGGGACTCTGCTTGTGTCATACCTCCCCGCTGGCCGCGGCGGTGTGACGTGGCGCTCAGGGAGAGCGACGGGGGAGGTGACGCTGCCTTCTTGAGCTGGACGCTGAGCCAGAGCCCCGTGCGGCCGGGAGCACATGACTTAGTTAGCACTAACGGGACTAGTTTCGCTGGGTTATTTTGAGGATTCCATCTGCTGGCTTTTCTGCAACCGAACGCGGTACACGAGCACACTCAAAAACACAAACATACCCGCACACGCTACTGTAAGAGTTAGTAATGCCCAGTAAACACGCTACTGTAAGAGTTAGTAATGCCCAGGAAAGATGATGTGGGCGCTCCCACACGCCTACGTCTCTGATTCGCAGCGCTCTTCCTGGTTGGGTTGTCTGGGCGTGCTGGGGTGGAGCTTCTTTCCCAGAGAGCTGGCCGAACACGCCCAGGCGCGAGGCATGCCCTCACCTGCTTCCGGAAGCCTCCGGGTATCTGCTCTTGTGTCATTTGCGTGGGTTTCTAATTCTGTCTGGGAGGCCCAGGGAGACAAACATTCCTGCGTGTTTTTCTAACCCCTGAGGAGATGAGTTTCCTATTAATAACTCCGGTGCGGGTGAGGTCATGCTATTGTGGAATATCACTGTAAAGTGACGTTTCCACATCAGGCTCATTGTCAGGCTCACAGACTTTCATGTAACACCTTAAAAATTTACACGTCCAATTTAAAAAATTTACAATTTTGCTGTCCCTTTCTATCCTTCGTGGTGCCGGTTGTACAATTTGATTAAGCAGCTAGTGTTTTAACCCTTAGTCATTAAGCAAAGACAACACGAGCACATTTTAGCTAAACTGTCAACAGCACAAAATGGTGTTTAGCTAATAGCTAATTGGTTCATCAGCCATTGACCGTTACTCACTGGAATTTGATTTTAGTTGAAGGAAAAAGCACTTTAGCTGCCCAGGGCTCATCCAGAAAGCTGGCAACATCTATACGCTGAATTTTTTTTCTCAGAAACATTTGCGAGTTTACTGCCAAGGCCTTTTGAGCAACCAACATGGAGATTTCATATATCACCTTCCGTTGTTAAGCAAGTAGCACAGGCTGCTGGCGGCTGCCCGCCCTGCGGTTGCGGTCACACCCTCGGCACGCTCCAGCCACAAATTCCCCCCTCGGCGTAATCGTAATGCGCCGGCTTGTTGGAGCCTGGGACTTTGGGTGTGCGAGGGGTGTGTCCACGTTGGTGCTCTCCTAGCCATGGCTAGCTGCGGTGTCTCCTCACTCGCAAGCGGATTCCAGACGTCTGAAAGATTACACATATTTTTACAGGTGTGGGGCTCCCGAGAGATAGACATGACAGTAGCCCACAAAATCACTCGGAGGTGGAACAAATGTCTGGGTGAATGGCTGGTCTGGATGAATGCCAGCTGACATGTGACTATAACCTCAGAGTAGTAAATGCTGCTGCTAAAAATACCTGCATGAATATTCATTCATTCATTCATTTTCCAACTCGCTTTATCCTATTGGGTCGCGGGGGGTCCGGAGCCTATACCGGAAGCAATGGGCAGGAGGCAGGGAACAACCCTGGACAGGGGGCCAGCCCATCGCAGGGCACACTCACACACTGTTACCATTCACTCACACATGCACACCTACGGTCAATTTATTAACTCCAATCAGCCTCAGCATGTCTTTGGACTGTGGGGAGGAAACCGGAGTACCCAGAGGAAACCCCACGACGACACAGGGAGAACATGCAATCTCCACACACAAGTAACCCAGGCGGAGACTGTGTGTGTGTGTGTGTGTGTGTGTGTGTGTGTGAATAATGGACCTCAATATCTAGAATGTAGAGGTAACATTTCCATTGATCTAAAGGCCAGAGACAATGCAGAAGAATAAGTAGGTCTTGAAATTCCAAACTTCCTGTTGACAACTTCGAAGGAGCCACTGGGTTCAGGAAATTGCAGAAAAATACGCCTGATGTGTTGGATGGAAGCTGTAATATTATGTAGCGTAAAATCAGAGTGAGAGATAATTCAGGTCTGCTGAAAAGCCCCACTGTATCTACAATAGATCTGAATGAAACACGCGAATCGGTGCTCATGAGCTCGTACTGGGATGCTGATGAATCAGATCAGTAAACAAGGATAATTGTTTACTTGGAAGAATGTCTCTGGCAAATGAAACAATGCGCAGGCTCTGTGGCCATTGACAATGGCTTACGGGAATTTCATTTCCTGTCAGTCTTTGAGACGAATCGAGGCTGCACATGCTTTGAGGGGTCAGCAGTTTGCCAAGATGGTGGGAGTCAGGAAGATGGGAGACAATGCAGCACAACACGACTCCACATGTTGAACAGCCATGAATGGCAGATCATGTCCATCAAAGTGACCTCAGTGCTGCTCCCTCTTGAAAGACATCAGTAACTGCAGTCATGCTGCGAGGAGATGCCCATTAATGTGTCATTTGACCATATGAATGACTAATACTGTAACTCTGAAGATCGATGGCACATGTGCTTCTTCTAGTCGCAGTCCATTTGCTGTTAATAAGTTAGCATGACCTGAATCAGCGCAGGTCAGAAGCCCTATGAAAGCTTCACCACTGGAGTCCCTTCTGGTATCGAGGAATGTCAGAGACAAAGTGAAATTGGCTTGCAAAGTCAGCGCTCCCTCAGAAGATGGAGCCCTGGGCGGCCAGTATCGCCTAATGTGTTTACCAGCACTAACCTGGATATAACAGATCTTATAAGTCTTCATATGGTACACACTGGCTCTTCTCTTGACTTATATCTGTGAGGTTTGTTGATTTTTAACTGCAACATCAGTCCATCTCTGACGCCATGGTGGACTATCTGGAAAACTAACAAGGATTAAAACTCATTCTTTCTTCCCAGCAACCTCTTCTGAGGTAAGCTGGTTGGAATGTTAACCAGAGTTCATGGTGAGGTATTCACCCATAACAACACTAACCTGACCTCTTGAGTTCATCCCACAATGTGCTGGTCAATAACTTGCCAGCTGCCTCTTAAAGATGTGGATTCGGGTTCTTCTGTGGCTTGGAGGAGCGCAGATGGTCTCAGGCGGAAGGGTCACCTTAGTCTCAAGGGTCCTATGAACATCAGAGCGACGCCTCCACAGGTCTGTGTCTCAACGCTACATGGCGGTTTGGAAACTCCAGCTAAATGACAGCTACTCCCAAAAACTCGCCATGGCCTGATGCAGGAATGCTGCGGCAAGACCTGACTGAATGAATACTTACCCAGTGTTTACTTTAGCAACAGCAAGGAGGCCATTTATTTGCCGTGTGGATAGAAAAGCTTTATGTAATTGAGATAATAAGACCAAGATTATAAGATGACAGATAAGGTTATATGCTATTCTGCAATATCTGTGCTTAGTGACACGATGTCACACAAACTTGAATTGTGAAGAAAGCACTCTTCACAGATACAAAGTATGAGGTATGCAGAGTATTTTCTGCTATCGGTACAATATCGACTTTTGCCTGAATTGAACTTTTTACCCAGAGCAACAATTTCAGTAATTTTCAGAGCTGGCTTCTTCACCGGATCAGTTTAGGTTAAGACACAGGCGAAAAACAAACAGAAACGACAAGGCTGCTTCGGAGACTGAACTTCTGGCTGACAGGCCTTGACTTCTGGCTGAACTGGAAACTGAAAGAAACTAACCTCCGACCGAATGCCAGCTGACAGAAATGTACATCCCTGAAACTGTTTTTTAAATTTCTTTTTTCTAAAAAATAACTAATCATTTGTACAATGTGTGGCGTGCAGTGCCTTTGTTTGTGGCATTCCCGCTAAACCCATTTCCTCCTCTTTTGGGGGGAGACGCTCTCTGCCATTTGCAACCTTGAGTTTCAGCCTTGAGAGCAAGCCTTCGACTGCATTCTCCAGCCCTGAGGGCCACACTCAGACCCCCCCTCCCAACGAAAACGGAGGACGCGGGACGGCAGCCAGCCGAAAACATGTTTATGAGTTATGATTCCTAATAGATGTGTCCTGTGTGTGTGCGTGTTTGCCAGGCTTTGTTATGCTAGCTGCGGCAAGCTTCAATTTGCTCTGGGCTTATTATTAGAAAAATAATCGATTTCACAATCTGAGATGTAAGTCAGATGCATGGCCCTCGCAGAGAGCACGAATGCAGCTGCAACGTCCCAACTCCAGTGGGCAGAGGAACACGGAATGAAATCTCAGTGGAAAACTAGGAGCATCCGCCCGGATAGCGGCCGGAAAAGGACGCGCTCTCCCCTTGATCTCCTGCGATTGGTGCTGCTCTTTTCCTCGTGCAATGAGTCAGTGACCTCCTGACCTCTGAAAGATGGGGGCTCCTCCGAACCTTTAGAGGGGAGGCGGTCAGAATCAATGGCCTTTTTCATCTGGCCGATTGTGACGTCCGCTCCTCTCAGGTGATCTCTAGATCAAGGCCACCATCACCCTCCTGCTTTTGTTCTTCACAATGGCACACCTTGCCCTGTGCCCCCCAGTGGAGGGGGGAGGGGAACTAGCTCAGAGGGGAAAGCTTCCTCTAGAGCTTCCTGATGCCCAGGTGAGACCCCCTCCCCCGCACAGCGGCTTAGTGACGCACAAACTCTCTCTCTCTCTCTCTCTCTCTCTCTATACATATATATGTGTGTGTGTGTGTATGTAGTGAGAAGGCAGTGTCAAGCAGATGTTAAATGAAACATTTAAGCGACATAAAAATCACTCCATCGGCGTGAATGTTTTCACAGGTTATGTGACTAACCATTGCGGGGGCCCAAAGGGGACCTCAGGGGGAGGGAGAAGGAACAGCGCTGGACACTGGGGGGAGCATTAGAGAACAGTGCTGAATCGATGCACTGTGGCAGTGACGTGCTTGTACAGGGACTCCCACTGACCCCCAGTTGCAGGTCGAGGCTGCCTGGATTCTCATTGTTTCCAGTTAGGCACGGCAGGAGATTCATCCTCGCTGGGCGCAGAGCAGGTCCGCTTCAGAGATGCAGAGGGTTCTGGGAAGAGTCTCCATTGGTAGCGGAATAGTGCATAGAAGTCCGTAATATCAGGAAGGTGTGGATGGAGGGCAGCCCAGATATTGCAGAAAGGTGTTTGGTCCTGGGAGGCAGTGGCTTTTTGTCCAGGAAGCAGGGAAAGTCTGAAAAACACCATCAGAAACTGCTCCATCGATATCAGGAGGATCTTCATAACGCTTTGAACATTTCATTTAAAGTCCTTGTGTTCAGTGAGGCACAAAATGATATCAACTACTTTATGGAAGTGAGACTTTTAAGAGAGGACGTTTAAAAAAAAACACAGACACACAATTTATGCTGATTCTGCCGGTAGAAAAAAGGTCTGCAGCCAGCGTAAAGCGTAGAGCGGTGGCCTTAGCGTGCTGTTCTGATCTTGACCCGCGATTTTCACAAGGATGTGAGGCTCCAGTGGAAAGAAGAAAAAGCTCATTTTAACTCGTTTATTATCATCAGATTACGCAGCTGCTTTCGCTTGATTCCTGCGCTTCCTCCCATTACACTGTCTTAAAAAAATATCAAAATATAATTACTCATTTTCCCACATTACAAAATACTAAGTGTATGGTTTTGATCTGGCAACCAGCATCTGGTTCCAGTTAAGTTAAAGTATGCTCACTGTCCAAATTACTCAAGCCTTATAAATGCAAAGCTCTTCCCATCTCGCAGGATAAGGAAATGTCATTTCCGACTTGCGGCTCCCCTTTGGATAATGAAGAATTTCTTTAATCATTAGGATGTTACTTATACGAGTGCTTTTTAGATTAGCTTTCGTTTCCATATCATTGTCTGCAGTCTTAGCTCTGCGAGAGATTAAGTTCCTGCTCACATGTTGCGAGGGGGTCGCCGCTTTTGAACCTGCTCCCAGGGACACCTTCAGGCAGACGTGGATTAGGGGGGAGGTCATGCAAGACGCGGGGGCAGCACCTGTGCCTCTCCTCAGGATGACCCCAGGAAGCTGAGAGCAGGCCAGAGGGGAAATAAGACGAAGGCTGCGGACGACTATCATCCCGGACGAGGAGCCCAACGTGCTCACATTAGCAGCTGTCGCTGTTGCCTCTGGCCTCGACCTCCATTTTAGCAGAATTTATCATTTCCATCCTAATGACTTCCAGCTAAGTAAGAAGTCACCTTAGTTTTTCAATTTTTTTATTTTTTTTTTAAGTGGACCCTCGTTCTCTGCCAGTAATTCCATGGACCAAGACTGTCCACACAGGAGCAGCGAAGCCTGAACTTCATTAGCAGTAATTACAGAGCAAAGGAAAATTCCACCTAGAAGCCAGTAAGTGTGATACGGTGCATAAGTTTAACCGTGCATCCATCCATCCATCCATCCATCCATAGCTGACTCTAGGTTTTTTCTCCAAGGGGGTGCAAGCTGAGAAAGCAATTAAATTATTATTGCACTTTGACACGATGAACACAAGCCACAGATTCAACTTAGATTTAACTTTGCAATATAATTTAATTTTATTGAACTTAATATACTCAAATAGCATTTTCATCTGATGAAAATGGGCTGTATTTTATTTCCCTGCTACAATTGTCTATGCATCCATCCACTTACAAAGATGTCTCTTGCCATGACATGTTAAGGTTTGCGAAATTTTAGAGTCAGGTCGGTTATATAGCAATTATATGACATAAACAAGATGCTATTGCTAAGGAATGGTGTCTACAGGATACATGATCATATTACAGGCTGGCAACGAAAATGCAGTCTGCTCTCGCTAAACGATTTTTGACGCAAATTTTTGTTTAGGTGGATTATTGGGAAAATTCCCGGTTATGAAATACTGTTACCCCTCCAGATTCGCAAATTTTGACATTCACTGTTTCAGTTCAGCAAGATTTGGCCATGAACAATTTAACGGGAATATTTTTGGAACTTGCCAAAAGATCACAGGAACTTGCCGAAGACACAAAAGCCAAAAATTTGGATTACACAAAATCATATGACATACAATATTTGATAGTGCAAGTGCATGATATAATTGGAAGTCTCGCATTTTAGCTTGGATACACCATGCATCTTTGTATCCGGCACCTAGTTCAAGAATCAATCACGATTTTTCACAAGTTCAGGGATCTTCTGGTCCAAACCCTCGCAAATGCGAATGGTTTACTTAGGGAACAGACGAATACCAGCAAAGATGCTGTCATGTGATTCATACACTAATGTCTATCCATTGGGAATACATAAAACTGATTACATTTACGAAAACTATGACTTTTTAAGAATAACCAACACGCTTATGAATTATGGAGCCTACTTCCTCAAGGCCATCATCAAGTTTAGCGAGCCCAAGATCACACAGATGGATATGGGAGAGCTAGACACCATGGTAGAGCTCTCGGGGACGATCTTGGGGACGCCATTAGAGACATTCTCCAGATCCTGTCACATGACAAGGGACACGTACCGTCGCTTCAGCATTGTGATATTGGGGGGCCACTGGCAGCTTTATTGCCAATATCTCAATTGGCGGTCATATCTCAGAAGAGCCATCCATCTCCCACCATTCAGGAGAGAGCTGGAGGTCACATGGGCGGATGGGAGAACCCGGGAGGGGGAGAACTGAAGGTTGAGGAGTAACGGGCTTTCTGAGAAGCACCTTTACATCCTGCATGGAAAGAAAAAAGGGGATGATTGTGTTTGGGGGTGCAGGAATGTGGGGCCAGTCAAGGGGGCTGTTAGCAGCATTGCATGGGGGGCTGGGGGGGGACAGGCATTTCCATGCAGAAGCATGATGGAAACACTGAGAGAGAGCTGCAGCACATCTGCTGAAGGCTTCCCAGGCAAGGTGAGGAACCAGCGAGACGATTTAGCCGTTGCAGGAGAAGAAGTAGGCCTCAGGTGAAGGCCTGAACTACCAGGATGGACAGGTTCACCTAACAGGTGCTCCGCACACACACGTCAAATCAGCATATTTGCTGCTTGAGTGCAGGACGGACATCCAACAACCGATGCCATCTTTTCATGTTTCTATGTTTTCTTTATCTACACTGTATTCAGCAAAGCAAAGCCCTGATCAGCATTCACTAAGGCAGCTGTATAGACACTTTCACCATGTAACAATGGCTGAAATTTTGATATGGAAAGATATGTACATTTCTCAATGAATACTGACGGATAATAATTTATCACTACATTTTTATGTAAACACTTTATTTGAGTATGATGCGTCATTTTGTTACCTGACCATAACCAGGATAAGCAGAACAGCACGTAGTACACAAAGACTACCAATTTGTACATTTTCTTGTCACTGGGACTGTACACTGTAGGGAATTGTACCTTTTAAGACACAGTTGGATAAATGGATGAATTATTTTTAGTATGGTTACAAAAATACAAGCGAAGCCACACCCTCAGCCTCTGGAATGAACTCTAAGGTGTTAAAGACGTAAGATTCTCTGCTATGAAGCGTTTCAGGAGCTCAGAGATAGACATTGGGATTAAAGGTTCCTCTCCTTCGATAACCACTGAACCGACATTCAACTGAGGCGCTGATGCAAAGCCAAACACTAATGAGATTTACGGCTGGGAGGGTCTGTGAACTCCAGCCAGTCGCAACTGGACTGGGTGTGCATGATGGAAAGCCCCGGAACGTCAGGGCTCCCAGTAAATGGCACGCAGCCCTCGTAGATCTCCAGGAACTGGCGTCAATGGGACACGCGAGACGAAGAGCCGCTGCTCAATACCGAGCGGTCCAGACGCGAGACGAGGCGTGGCCCCAGCTGCCAGACGGGCCCGGCCTGCTCCTCACCATCGCTTCAGTTTGGATCTTTCAGTCCTTGTTAAAACGATAAGACTGTGACGTTTCTCATACGGTCATCAGTGCAGCCAAGACTGAAGAAAGCTGTGAATGAGCAACTGGCAAAAATGGCGTTGCTTTTCAAACTAAGGCATTCGGAAACAATGTTTTTCTAACAGCTCTACACCCTTTTTAATCATGATTTCAGCTGTAATGTCATCCTGGAAAAATCCTTAGTCTCACGCCATTCTTAATGAATAAACACTGGAAGGCTTCCCTTGCCCTCACAGGGGACGGATTGCTTACACAACGCGCTTCTGGGGTCACAGACGGACCAAAGCCACTGATCTGACCCCGGCGAATCTGGGAGCTGTGATGTCCTGTGAGCAAAACGTATTTTGACGGTTGACGAATGCTACCGCTTTGGAGGAAGAACGCGCCGTGGAGGCGAGCAGAGCTGCACGCAGACAGCGAGCATCGTCCTGGGGGCCAAAATAAATGACGTGCGCGTGGATTTCTGTCAGGGGGACGAGGTGCTGGCATGACGACTGGAGTGCTATGGACACTTTGGGGACTGGTCCTTGAGACGGAGCCACCTGTCCACGGCCCTGTAGGTGGCCACGTTTGGCAGCAGCTGCCGGAGAAATGAGGCTCCTCCACGTCTCGAGCGAGCCAGGCGCGGCCGGCCGGCAGCTGAGGGGAGAGCGGGACGGCCTCTGTTTTCTTGGACAGGTCCGTCTGAGAGTAGGAGATGTGAGAGGCGTGCCGGCCGCACCGAGCCGCCCGTCTGCCCCGCACATCTGGATCCGGTTACACGGGCTGCACCGCCAGCAGCATGACACGCTGCTTCACCTCAAATAAACCCCAGGGCTGCTGAGCCCCACGGCCCCCCGATTCGGGAGGAGAGGGGGGCATGTCACATCCCTGTCACAACGATGGAAGGACGGAGGAACTGACAGTAGGGTTTGCATGTTAGTGCCCCCTGCAGGAGTTCAGACTCAGCAACAGATTAGTAGAATGGACATATACAGAATATGGAAAGTGTGTGTTGTGGAGCTTGAAAGTGAATTAGGAACAATGAGAACCAGAAGCTGCTGGAGACAGAGGCTCCTATCCTGTCCCTACATGGGAGAATGGCAGTGAAAAGTGGATCTGTTTACAAAATCTTCTGGGTAGGACCTACTGTTGACTAAACAAGGGGGAGAAAAGATCTTATCAAGCCACAGATACTTGCCCTTCAAAAGCCACAAAAGAACTCTTCAGTTTTCCAGGTGCCAAGGCCAAGAGTATTTGCTGAGGCCAGGAAAGCATGACTCGGTGGTCAGAAGGGCCTGCCGTACCAAGGAGGAGGACCAAGGGTCTGGGGGAAGGGGGTGCAGGAAGGGGTCAAAGGTCACGCTGAGAGGTCCTCAGGTGGTTATGAGCCATGAAGTAAGACCTGAGAGGGGGGCTGCAGAACACTGCTCTGCTCATGGGAGGCAGTAGACATGGTGTAGAGACTGGTGCATCTAGCAGTGAACCTTCTCCGAGTTTGTCTGCAGCGACGTGGTTCATATATCACTTATCACTTAATTTTGCTTCCAAATTACTAGACAAAACTACTACAAATACATGTTATGTAATCATTATATACTAAGTGGAATATTCACTCATATAAATTTGGTTACAATAAAACTTAAAATGTTCTTTGTGTTTTATGGGGGATTCATGTAACATTACATCTCTGTGCCTCCTATCCAATGCTTAGGACAAAGACAAGACTATCCTGAGTGAACTCATTGTGTTTTTAGGTAAGCCTGTATCACCTGACCCACACAGAGGGTGAAGAGGAAGAAACACTATCAAAAGGCTTAGCCCTGAGTTTTATACCTCAAGGTACAAAGAGTCCATTTCTGTACCTTAAATAGTATGTGTACCTAGAGCTAAGATACAATTGGCAGGCTCTTGAGGGTGTAGCCCCAGTCACAAGTAATTGTACCCTCAAAGGTAGGAATTGGTACTTCTTTCTGACAGTGAAGCCCATACAACGTGATCTACATACCAGGAAACTCCTTGAAGAGATCAGAAGCCGGTATCACCTGAGCCTCACACCAGGAAGCTCCCTGAAGGACAAAACAGCCCTAGAATCAGCAGTTTACCTACCATCAGAGGCTGTAAGAGCCTCCCAGTTACCCCACTGCCACCTGGTTGTGATTCATGCTGGGCCTGTGCGATGTTAGCCGCGGCTTGCACCTGCAGCCAGAATGGGAGAGACGGGAGGGGAAAGCCAAGCCCCTGCAGAGAGGAGCCAACTGCAGACCCCAGTCGCGGGCTGAGACCATGCACACCGCTGGGAGTGTGATACACGGTCGCGTCGCACACATCCAAAAGGCATCCCACACAGGCGAAGCCGCGGGGCTGCTTCCCAGGCAGGCTGTGCACCTAGGATGACCCCGGTGGCTGAGCCGTGCACTGGGAGTGCTCAGCCTGGACGCGGCTCTCCGCGAGGGCTGAGGCGGGGAGCGGCAACTTTCCGATCCACGTCCAGGCTGAAGTGGAAAACACATGTCCGGTGTTGTCCTTTCTTCTCTATGTGATCCTGCACGGTATTGTTAATAAAGCGTGTGTATCGGGAGCAAGTAAGCCAGCATTTGGAGAACTAAGAGCTTATTTTTGATGCTGGCGGATCGATGATTTGTAAAGGAGCTGTTCACAGTCTTACATGGATTATTTTCAAATTTGGGAACGGGGTTAGGCTGCTGCATCTGACTGAAGCTGCATAAGCATTAGACAGATGGTTCCCATAATTCTCATGGCGAGGCAATAATTCTCATGCTTTCCAGCGTTTTGTTACTGAGCTTTTAAAAACATAACCACAATGACTGTACAAATCTGTGTATTAAATAACGCGAAACAAGCATCGTCTTTGTATTGGGGGAATTAAAAAGCGTGCGGTTCCAGCCTTATTCTAAAAGAATACTGACCTGTGTTTTATATTAACTCTGTGGGAACATGAAATCCATTTATCGAATTAAAACAAATTACAACTTGATTAATTATCACAAAACCATGAAAGAAAGATGGGATATCCAACTGTAACTGGGCTGTGGTGGATCTTCACTACAGTCTTCATAAAACAAAAGTCATCCAAATTTCATCCTTATTACACAAAAGTGTCAGATCTATAAGTCAAAAAGTCTGTCGCTCTTCCTTGGTTTCGATGCAGATTCTCATGCTTCTCATATCTGTTGCAACACTGACCCCTGCAGGTCTCTCTGCACCCAGCAGGCCTGAAGGGATTGTATAGCATAAGCACAGCCTCATATTACCCAACAGAACCCCAGTATCCGGACCAAATTGCCTCCATAATGGTACATCAGCCATGGTGTTGTGGTATCAAAGCCTTCGACTAGCTCCTAGCACTCAGGCGACTGAACCCAAGCACAGTTCACAAAAAGCTTCTAGTAAACATCCAGAGATGGTGTTTACAAGTCTTTTTCTGAAAGCGCCTGATTTTTAAAAAATCATTAAATAAACAAGTCATCAGCAGTGGTCCACGTGCACATGATCACGTGCACGCATGCACTGTTTGCAGTACGCCGTATGTATATAGTGAACATTCCAGTTTCGAATCTGGACAATGAATGTCAGATTCGGTCATGATTCCCAGATGTTGACTCAAAACGAGAGTCATTTTTTTCGGTGAAATGTCTCCCGTTTTGTTGGACTCGGACGTCACTGGCAGTGAAATACTAGCTGTTTACTAGTCATTTTAAAAAGGCCAGCACCAGTTTGGGCGACAAAAACTCTCAGATTGTGCAGTCAGACACAGGTCATGCTCTGCCGCTCGAACCTTCACCCACAAAAGACTTTCCATCATCGGCGCACTTTCTGAAACCCTGGCGCATGCCGAGTGCCCTTTCGTTCAGGCTGCCACAGAATCCATCAAGGCCACATCGTTTAAATGAACAGAACGCACTGTGTTCTTGGAAACTGGGGCTAGAATGAAAACTGCTGTGGTTGATATAAAACACAACACACATCACTCATCAGCCTATCAGAGCCATTGAGAAGAATGAAAATATCAAAATGAGGTCACACAAAATGAACATATTCCATTCATCGAGCGCAGAATAGATTCAGGGTTAAATATTGCCATTTTTATATGAAGCATTGCTAACCGTGGAAGAAAAATATTCTACTGTGTATTAACAGAGTAGGATAATTTAGGTTGCAAAAAGTAAAAGTCCAGACCGGGATTTTGTTTCAACCAACCAACTGAGTACAGTGTAACTGTGACTCTTTATGCTCAACTGGTTGGTTGAAACAAAATCTTGGTGTGGACTTTTACTCTCTGGCTCTGAATTACCCAACCCTGCGTATTAAAGACCTAATTCAAAACAATAATCATAACTTACTTACTCAAAATGCTAGTGATGGTTATAGTTAAGTGCTACGTCTTTGCACTGTAAAACGCTTATAGCCAGCATGGAACGGTGTTTGCTGCAGTAAACAGCTCTGTGCGTTTGTGACAATTAGAAAAATGACTTCCCTGGGTGACTCACTGAGGTTACTATAGATTCTGCCAGTATGGTATTAGTATAGATCCATCTAATGCCTAAAACTCACATGCCAGAAATGGCCAGATGCCCTGTCTCCTTGTTGCAGCGAGTTTTATAAAGAGAGAAACGATGGCAGTGCATATCAAGCTTCTGATCTGTAAACCAATCTACCTGCTCCTGTTTAGGGTTCGAATGCACTCTCCGACCTGGAGGCCTGACTGAAAACAGACCAAACGGCGACAGCTTTAACCCATGATCAACAGCCTTTCACGCATATTTATATTTGGTTCAAAGATTTGTATTTTTTATGTGTTACTCATTCTCCCGTGTTATAGAAGGTCAGGAAATGGATGTTTTCTCCACAAAAGTAGAACTTTTCATGCTGATTCCCTGTAGAGAAATTTACTGTACGTTCTTGTGGAAAGAAACTATACAAAACAAATCTCGATTGATTAATATAGCGTAATTAAAAGGAGAACAGACAACAGATTTGAGAGGTTTAAAAGGCTTCTCAGTGCCTGATGCAGAATTTTATGAGTTGCTGCCAGATCAGCGGAACCAAATATCTGGTTTTCGTTACGCGGAAGGTCGCATTGGGTAAGCAGGTCATAAAACAGGTATATGAGGCATAGCCAGTGAAGAAAAGATGGAGAACCACGAAAACACCCAGAGCCCTGTGATTTACACTTGGAGAAGACTTCTCCCTAGCCTGCTTGTGACATTTATACAAGTTTGTGCACACTTTGAGGAGTCTGTAACTAGAGGGGGCCACATGGGCCAGTCAGACGCGTCAACGTGATGCACGTGAACAAAACCACCACTGCGAAGGCTGCAGTTTCCTGCTCTGTAAAAAAGAAAAATAAGATTAACGACGAAAAGCTGCATGTCCTGAATATGTAGCGAGTGAGAGGTTGCTCTTTTATTGGGAGGCTGCGGTGGTTCTTTTACTTGCGAGTTGGTATCACTTGAAGGCCATCGGCTAATGTGTCAGAAAGGCATTCCAGCTTCTAAAGCAACATGCCTGTTTCATTATGCATAACGAGAGGTATCCACAACAAGAGGCCAGGGTAGCCAAGGGAAAAGAATTAGATTAGGAAGAAAGCAGAGGAATCTGTGCAGGGACCAAGAGGCGGAAAGTGTTACCCGGGAACTAACTGAGGTGCTCTGTGTCGCGGTTTTGCTTTCAGATCTGGGTCCAGCTCGGAGGCTGGAATCTGTCTTCCAAAGTGTCCCTGATAGCTGCTCCTCCATCCTAACCCAAAAATAGCCAGCAAGCTAGTTGCTGGCGTACATGAAAAGCCAGATGAAGCTGGGTAAAACGCACACTCTTGCCCATTTTCTGTTGTTTTCCGTGCGCATATGTGTCTGTGTCTGCGAGACGGCACCTCTCTGTGAATGTGTGTGTGTGCACATGCACGCTTGGGTGTGCGTGTTTGTGTGTGCGCGTGTTTGTGCGACTGCACATCTGGGTGCATTTGCGTATGTCTGTGCACGTGTCTGTGAGAGCGTACATGTGCGTGTGCGCGTAAGTGCACGTCTGGACGTGTAGCCGTGGGTGTTTGTTTATTATCCAATAAAGCTTTATTCCATGCTCGAGACTGGAAAATGAAGATTCCTTCAGCATATATGCGTCTTGAATTACGTGCAAACATCTCCCACCCATTAGGGCCATTCGGAGATATTAAACAGATACGTCCCAGAAGGACAGAGCGCTGCTTAGTGCCCCCAAAGGACCAGTCATTTCATCCTCATCTTGCAAGCATATTTAATTTCTCTATTCTGATTTTTAAGAGCTGCTTGGATGGCAAAGCCACGGCCGTCGGCAGGCACGCGCACCGGGAGATGAATGCGCTTCACGCACACACTTCCAGTCCTTCTGCTTCCGCCCGGCCGTTTCAGTCTGGTTATTGCGTTTCATTGCATTTCATTCAGAAAAAGAATCAATTGAAATGGATAGCTGCCATGGAAACGACGTAAACAGGCTGGGAACAAAAAGACGCGAGCTCAGCCAAGGATAATGTTCGTGACCCGCCAGCCGGATCACCCGTGGGCCGTGGGGGAAGGTAATGTCACCGGCAGCTGTATTCCGACTTCAGCTGGTTAACTGGTTCCCAGAAAGCATCCGTGGAACGTCGACCAAAACAGGAAGGTATCGCAGAACGTTTCCATGGACTCCAGAATTAAGAATCTAAGAGAAAACTAAGGTTTTGAAATAAATGGGTGTTTTTTGTAAGCGGTTTTATTTTCCTTGGCATCCATGGGAAGATTCAGACATAAAACTATCAACTATCTATCCTTCAGCTCTAAAATATGATATATAAAGAGCAGAGAGCCATTGCCAGTATCTCAGCTGGCATGAACAGGAGATCCACAAAGTGAGCTGCATCAATGTGCAAACAGGACAGACCAGTAGTATCTTATGAAGTATGGTCACTATTACTGAACCATTTAGTGCCTTAAAGGAGCACATCAACTGAAGCTAAAATTACAGCGATTTTCGTATGGTAAAATACCAGCTGCTAAGGACCACTGACGATTGAATCTACAGCAAACCTATATACTAAACCTACATGTATTTGATGTAGATTAAGGGTCTTGAGACCCGTAAAAAAATCTAACTTCATAAGTACACCTCAAAATTGAACTACTTATGCTTTAAGCTGATGTTTCCTCTGCTCAGTACGAGTAGAGTGACTGGTCATGACAGAAACACAAAAACAATACGAAGACAATTATTTTCCGAGTTGAAAGACAGTACAGAAATCAGTATTTCCCCGACAGTTGAGGATTTTTTCATGCCTGCATGCGTCATTTTCTTATTACTATTACAGACATTTTAAAATCTTGGACACCTTCTTGGCAAATCGATCTGAAAGGTGCACCAGCGTCGGTGTTTGGGCCACGTGATAAAGCTGGGCTGTTTCATTCATCCTGTAGGCGTTCTTTCCCAAGGAGCTGCACCACGAGTTCCTCACTGAGGCGCAGATCCACAGGGAAATTTCTCAATGGCAAGGTGATTGAAAGGGTGAAGCTGACTGTCTACACAACTTTAATTAGAGAAGATCAGCTAGCACAATGCTGAAGCGCTTTTCCCTGACTCTGACGTCATCGCAGGCTCGTCTGCTCTAGGTACCTTCAATCAATCCCCTGTCACTTCGTGCTGGACAGTTTCTCCAGTGCGTCTTTTAGTTTGCTTAAAGGATCATTGCTGTCCATGGTGGGAACTTATATTTCTGTTAATTTCAGGGGTTTCCTACAGCCTATCTCTCTCAAAACATGGTCTTAATCTGTGGTCCTTGTAATGGTCATTTGCATGCAGCATCATTTGAATCGGCCTCCGTTTTCTACCTTCACCGAAGCTCTTGCTATACTGATGTCCAGCGTCTGTGGTCTTGAGATCCGGCGAGGCCCGTAATTCTTTCTTTATGTTCCCTGCGAGACGCCTTCGTCCACAGCTCTAATACGTCATTGCTTAGATGTCCGTCTCCGGGCTTCGTTTCACATTTTGCTAAGGGCTGATCGATCATCTCGTTTATCCCTTAAAGTTTCCCCTTTTTGCAGCTTCATTCCCAGGAGGTCTCGCATCTCATCAGTCAAAGAAAACTTCTAAAGCCGAATCTGTGGAAGTAACAGTGGAGCAAGTACATCGAGAATCTAGAAAATAAGGGCCCTCCTAGCATCAAATCAAGTTAAAGTGTTTGTTTGGTACAGTTTTGTAAAGGTGTTGGGAATGCTCTGCACACTCAACACCTCCACTTTGTTGTTGCACAAAATCTGATGCACATCTTCACAGTTATCCTCCATGTTTACGACTAACAGCTTTACAGATTAATCACACAGGTCTCCCTTTGTTGCTGAGTTATGTCATGCATTGACCTCACAGCTTATGCATTTGCTGTGGCGTCAGTGGAGAAATCCCTGAAAGATTTTCACCGCCTATTGTTGTTCCTCAAAAAACTGGAGAAGTCCGAACATGGAGAGCGAAGGGGGATCAGACTGGTCTGTGCAGTTTTTTTTGACCTTGTGTGCATCTGGTCTGAGGTGTAATGCTTCGGTCGCAGAGCAATTACTGGACAATTCAAAGGCAATGTGTGATTCATTTCCTTCGGTTGGACCACGCCAACACAAGATATTGCAAACTAACAATGCCATTTATTCTCCCTTTCAAGTGTCTGCCCTCTCCGTTGTTACTAATTACTGCCATATTTTTGCACGAATGTTTCCACTCTGCAGTATGTGATATACATTTCCCGGATACACACTGGAAACATAAACTTTGCTGAAGAATGCTAGATTGCCCTGTGCCAGCTTACATCCCTATAATTCAAAAATGGCACGATATTCCCCAACACTGCTGCCTGTTTTAATCAGGGTACCAGGTCAACCAGCTGCACGAGTTCCAGGGAATAGAGGCTGGCAAAAATGATCTCAAACACTCAGAAAAGCCTTTTATTCATCGAGAGGCTCAACTTCTGCATTACTCAAAGCAACATGTTACTCTGCCATTCACAACAAATACATTTTGCAGTACAGGTTCCTGCCCAGAAAACCATCATCTCGGTTCTAGGTTACTTGCCTTTATATCCTGCTGCTTCCAATTACCAGTGGCCTGGTACTAGAGTAGAGGAAATTAATGCAATAAACAGAGAAACTGCTAAAAATAACGTGCCATAAAACATCCTAGAGTTCGCCCGGCTTGTAAAAGCACTAATAATTCTAGGGCAGCGCGGTGGAATCTGAGCTTGTCACGCCTCAGGAGCAGGAGTACAGGTTGGGCAGGAAGAAAGGGAGGCCTAGGGCTAAAACACAGGCCCGATGAAACACACACAGTCCCCGTCACCTTATCCTTCAAGCAACACTTCAGCGTCTTTCATCTCCTGCACAGCGACACCGAGATTAACCTTTCCACGCATGCTTCAGTGGCGTCTTTTAGAAGCTGCTTGACTTGTATGGAATGGTTTGGGGAATTTGGGGAAAGTAACAGAGAAAGGACGGGGTGTGGAATTCTGGGGAAAAGTGACACCTCTCGGGGAACACTTTCAGCTGCATGGTCAGCAAATAAGATGAAAACGAAGGTAAAAGATGAACAAAAAAAAGGAGAGAGGGGTCACGCTCTAGATGAGTGCAACCACGTTTGGTTTTCCGTTTCAAAGCTGGCGGGGCTCATGTCCGTACCTTATGGATTTTAACACCCCTGTTGGGCCCCTGACAGACAAACCAAAGAGTTTTTATAATCTTCTTCACATCTGCTTCCCATCAGTTTTATTGCTCTTATCAGACAGAGGAGCTGTTCTGGAGATACAATTGTGCTCCTGCACATGGGCAGTTTGCACAAATAGAGATACCACAGTGATGAGGCTGATGATGATGCCTGGGGCTCCACCCGTCCAGGTCATCGCTCAGATCTGATGCAAAGTGATGCAAGCAGAACATTCTGGATGTGCGGGGCACGGCAGCTTTGCTTCCCACTGGAAGGATGAAGAATGCAGCAGCAGGAGCGCGCTGAAGGATCCGGTAGAGATAAATTTCAGTGGTGTAGCTTTAGGCAGTGAAGCATTTGTCTTGTGGGCCAGAGTGGTTTGTGTTCTTCATCACGCCATTTGAATCATTTGGGGTATTTAAGGACTGTGAAATAAATGGTGGCAGCCAGGTTAAAGCCCCCGTCAGAGCAAAGCCAAAGGCGCTTTGAGGACTCATCACCTTCCCCTGACCTTGACCACAAACCCCATAAATAAAACTCATAACTAATGAAACCTGGCCTGGGCTTGTGACCTTTTTCCAAAAACACAGAGATGCTATCAGAGAGTCGACTGCAGCCCAGCTTCAGCCCCATTCCTGTCTAGCATGGCGGGCCGGAGACTTCAGCTAGATGCAGATCATTCCAGATTTTGTCCTACTTCCCATGAGGCGAAAGCTGCCTCGCAAATGCTTTACATTCAGGGGGTGCTGAATAGATGTATGTTGTAAGGAATACTGTTTTCTCATTCAGAGAATGCTGAATAGATGTATATTGTAATGCAGCGGTGTCCCCTTTACAGTGAGAGAAGCTTTTACAAAGAAAATAATCTGGGGAGCTACCAAATAATCGCCGGGTGGGGGGGGGGGGTGCTGTAGGGAAGGTTGACTACATGGATCCGAGTACACACATACAGTTGGGAAAAGCTAAAACGTGGGACACCTTGTCCGTTCATTAGACCTTCCAGGATCGGACTGTGGCGCTGCGATGTGAGAATGAGGTCATATTCTGCCATTCTTCAGTGGAGTGCATTTGCACTGTTCGTGCATCTGATTTGGAGTCTCTAATGACAAGCCAATCACAGAATGGCATCTATGGGTCAGCTGATCAGCAGACAGGAAGGCAGGGGAAGTTAATGGGCAGGAGTGAGAAATTCTGCAGGCTCTGCTGCGGCATCGAGGGCATTTCCTACTACAATTTGAGACCCATTTTTAGAGCAACGTAAACGATAATAAAACCAAGATTACCCGGGGAATGGGTGGTTCCTACATGACAATGGCCTCATTCTCAGGGCATCAGAGGTCACGCAATGGAGTGATGGGCATTACTTTGATGCAAACCATCTGCCAGGACCACCTCACTCACACAGGACATCAGCAAATCACATGAGACAATCCTGAATGGTGCCTGAGACAAATGCTCACCATCACTGTTGATGAAACCTCAACCTCGGGGAAGACTCTCCCTGAAGAATGCAGTCATGTACCTCCAAAGTACCAGGTCTTTCAACCAAGGGACATGGAAGCTGCTCTGATGATGCCCTATTATGGCCGTCTTCCCTTCATTTCGGTCCTACATTTAATTAATAACAGCGGTGGGCTGTTATTCACCTCCGTGTCATGCGAGTTTCCTGCAGGTACTCTGGGTTTCCTCCGTAATCCAAAGACAAGCAGTTAGGCTAAATAGCATCTATAAATTACCCATAGTGCTCAGGTGTATGTCTTTAATTTGTGACACTCCAGTGCCATTTAATTAAGTGTGTCTAGTGCCCTGTGCCACCTGGGATAGACTCCAGGCCCTCTGGGAAGATGACCAGGATAACTGTTTGTTATAAGAAGGAGGGATACTGTGCATTGGGTCTGTCTTGTGTTTACAGTTTTATAGTGTTATTCTCCATTTACCTTAAACTTAACTTATATTGCATGTGCTTTTCTGTCATTAACATTGCTATTAACATTATTGTCTCCAGGTGTTTCTAAGGTGTGTCACAAAAGGTTACTTTTCTTATGAGTCCTACATTTGTCTGCAGACACAGAACATATTCTAAATATTTGCATTTGCAGCAGCATGATGCACAGATTCATCTTTGTTCTATGAGAACCCTTTGGCTGTTTATTAGATGCTAAAAAAAATGTAGAGCTGCTTCTACCAAGGTACATATTTCAGGAAGCAGTTTTCAAGCTTTTAGACCAAATAACTTGATGACCCTGGCTGTAAAATCCGGTCAAGCTTTTGGATTTTTCAGGAGTTCAGAAAAAACCTTTGTCAGATTCACGCCTGAGGTCTGGGACAGCAGTGGGGGCGAAATGGAGTGGGACAATGGGGGGATGGGGGGAGTCAGGCAACCTATCCTTCCTGACCTTGCCCCCCCACCACCCCCTCCATCCTGACAGATATAGGGCCATCAATGGAACACGCCCTGAACACACGTCACTAGTGAATCACCAACATCCTGTAGCACATGCCTGCCAATGCACATGGCCCATCAGGGACAATCATGTGCACCAAAGCGGAGAGCAGGAGCTGATTGTAGACCTAGACCTCCGTAAGGGTGGAGCTGCAGGGCGGTGGTGCTCCTCCCAGGAATACAGTCTGCCTTCTTGGCATTCATTTACTTTATCATGCTTAAAACACATTAGACTCCTGCAGGCCCTCAGTAGAGTCAGCAGCAGCAGCAGCTGCTCATATTGAGATGATTGCTCTATTAGGGAGCATTTGAGACAACAGATCTGTAGAGGCTTCTGGAGGCCAGGGCAACGGGGGAAGTGGGGAGGGTCAGTATCTGCTCCGGCACAGTGGTGCTAAACCTGCTGGTTAATGATAAGTCCAACTAAACACATGGATAGGAGACCTGACAGATTCAGGTTCCTGACTGAAGCCTCACCATCCACATATGTGATTCCTGGGGCAAAAAGAGCATCTTACAGAGAAGGTGAATGGGCATGGTGCACCGGAACGTATGCCCCTTCTGTATAACAACATAACGATCAGACTGCCGTCAGGCAGAAAGGCGGCCATACGTGATATCACCAGATTCTTTGTTCACGCTATTTTTGTCTAGACGCACAACATCAAACGACTAGATCACTGTCAATAGATTGCGGTATACTGACAGAGCTGCTAGCATGT
Source organism: Mormyrus hasselquistii (assembly GCA_026779605.1). Taxonomy (NCBI): domain Eukaryota; kingdom Metazoa; phylum Chordata; class Actinopteri; order Osteoglossiformes; family Mormyridae; genus Mormyrus; species Mormyrus hasselquistii. The sequence goes on along the minus strand of JAODKE010000111.1, from coordinate 1,403,993 downwards.
GCTGTTAAACTGTTAAACTCCTTCAGATGAATCACAATGCAACAGCACGTCTGCTGTTCAGTCAAATGAGATGCTGTCATGAAGCTCCTTAGCTCCCTATAGGTGCCTGCTTCAAATGCTTGGTGCTGCTTTGTAGGTTTTAATGGACCAGGAACAATTTACATCAATCTGAGGCAACACACTTTGCTATCTGTTACTCTGTAGCATATTTACTACTTTATAATACTGGAGTATTCATCTCCCACCCACTCTTGGTTGTCAAAACTGAGGAGTCAACAAAGCATTTACATGAACAGGCAAAATTGCTTTAATTTTTTTTATTGACGTGAGCACTCAGAAAATGTGAAATAGAATGCTAGTTTGACCAGTCTGGGTGTGACAAATATGGTCTCATTTGTCCTTTTACAAAAACAAATGAAAATGGTTGAATGAAAGCCTAAGTTATTAACAGTGACATTATGCCAGGACAGAGTTAAAAATATATTTTTTTTAACAAGGTCTGCCAACACAGGCAAGAGGTTAGCCTCTAAAGCGCACACAGCTGTAGTGCGGCCAGATCTTTCCACAGCAGCAGGTGAACCTCCAAGTTCTCAGTGGTGATGGAACTGGGCAACTGATGATAAAGTAACTAAGCAGGACTAAAATAGCAAGGTGAAAGGGGTATCACCAAATCTGAAGACCCGAGACAGATTCAGAACCAGATCAAGAGAGAGAAAAACTAAGCTTGAGCAGGAACTGTCAAAGCCTCAAAGCTAAAAACAATGCACTAACAGACAGAGTTTAGATAGCTTGATATATTGACTGCAGGTGTGGCTAATCACAGAGTGAAACCATGTGGAAGTGGGCGTGGTCAAACAGGATGGCCACGCCTACGGGAGGTAAATTGTGAAATGGATTCTGAACTGGATGTGAAGCAGTACTTTACATTTACATTTGACACATTTAGGAAACACTTTTGTTCAAAGCAATGCACAAATAAGGTAAACAGTAAATAACAAACACACATGCAGTCAAGGAGTGGACTAGGCATAAGTGAAGCTAGGCTGATCCTCCAATGAATGTCCAGATCCAATTGTAAGCAGTATCAGAGCAGGATCTAGTCAACAACTTCTAACCAAACAAGAACCAAATAAGACTACTGAGGGATAATAAGTTCAACCTAAGAACATTCAGGAAATGTAAGGAGATACGAGGCAAAGGAGGAAAGGAAATTTCATGACTCATTCTACCATTGGGTAACCACACAACGGAACCGTGTGAAGTGACACTTCTCACGTGGTGAAGGGAGCTCCAAATGGTGTGAGTCGGCTTATGGAAGGGGGAGAGATCGGGCAGGGATCATAAGGAGCCTTTTAGAGATGGGTGCCTGTTCATTGATGGACCTATTAAACCAGCACGTAGGATATGAACTTATGAAACTTAAGTTTTCCCTTGTCCCTACAATGAAATGTATACCTGGACCACACGCACACACACACACACACACACATTGTATTTGATAAGGTGGCTTGTTTCACTATCACACATTTAGGGAATGACACATTTTCAGACTGTGGACAGATCCCCAGGCAGTGTGAGTTTGCTAGCTAAACATAGGTCCCGTGGACTTTCATATTCAGCTAAATAACTTCTCATTTTCCTAATGTTAAACAAAGTAAATCTATTGGATTGGGAAATAGCTGCAATGTGGTTGACAGAGGATCATCAGTCATTACCCCAAGGTTCCCAGAAGACCATGATGGACACAGAGTTGATGATGCAAGCTGAACAGTGACATCATGATGAATGATGAAAACAGTTGGCAGAGACGAGGATGCAGAAATCTGAATCAAAATTTCAATGTCCCCTAGAAAGAAGTCCAGGTACTGTAGAGTTGGATATCATCTGTGTGATATACAGTATGGTAGAGAGGCCCATGTGAGGATATGATTGGATGTAATGAGGTAGTGTATGGGAAGAAGAGGAGGGGATGAAAAACTGAACCTTGAGGTCTACCAATTGTAACTTGATGTCACGTAGACAACAAGTCCCCAAGACACTTGGAAGCAGTCAAACCATGTAAGAGCAACTCCACTGATGCCAGGTTGAAAGAGTGTGTATGCAGATCTGGTGGTTCGAAGGCTGTAGATAGATCTGTCAGGATCAGTTCCCTAAGATCGCAGAGTGGCCACGAAGGATTCATTCAGGTGAGAAAGGCAGTAATTAAAAGTGAAAGTTCACTGAGAGTGTGCTCTAGATTAGTGATGAGCTTCAGACCTGATAACGACGGTAGCATACAGTTCATTCCAGCAAAGTGCAAAGGTGGAGAACTAATGAATGTAGATCTTGCAGGTTTTGCATAATCTTTAAATTGAGCTAATTTAGAATAGCAAATTGGGTGTCTCAGTGGGAACTACGATTAAATAAAGACTATGAAAGATGGAATGAAATCAGAAAGTTTTAAAGGTGATACTCTAACCATGGGAACCATGAATTATTGTGTTGAGTTATGTGAAATTTAGGACTGGGTTCACAACAAAATATATAACCTATGCACCACCAAACCTAAATGAGAAGATCCAGATTTCCAGTGGTGAGAATATGTAGATACATACGATCTGTGTGCTCAACAAAGTCAGATATTTAGCTATAACAGACAAACAATAACATACTACTGTATGTAGGATAATATCATCACATATGGGACACCGGTAATGTATCATATTTTTCTGAATGTAACAGTCTGTGCCATAATGGCAATTAAAACATTTAATGAGTAACTGGTCAGAGAAACAACAATGAGAAAAACAAGAGTGAGCAAAAAATAGGCTATGTGGGAACTTTAGCAATTTTACGACATAGGAAGCAGCTTCTCTTTGGAGTTTTTATGAACATCGGGGATGGAATCCACACGGTGTGAGCCCACCATGATTGGGATATTGTGTATTTAATGCCTTGCAAAAAGAAGGCAGTGAGCAGGAGACCTTCTCAGAGGGGCTGTCTGGAGGTGTGCTGTAAAGTTAAGTAGAAGAAAAGCCATAGTAAGTCATTTCTTATTCCCCAGATCAATGGATGGAGCTCTGTTGTCCACCATTGATTAGTTCAGGTGGAAATCTCCATCCATGCAACATAATTATTAGAAAGGGTGGAGCTCATCTTTCCACATTTGTGTATGACATATGATTAAGGATGATAGTGGCATGAAATTGTAGAGAATCAAAAATTGCCTCTGTGTCTCACAAGAAGACTACTTCTTTATTTATCTAGACTGATGAACACAGCAGATAAGGTTCTTTGGATGTCCCAACATGGCCTGGAGTGTGTTAGCTTTCTCTGTACGGTCAGTTACTATTATAACCTGGTTAAATCTAGATTAATTAGTGGGATTCCGCTCGAGTTTATGACTCCTGACATTTTCTCTCTGTGGAAGTGGAATCTTTCCCTACTTCAATCTGTTTTTCTTCAATCTAATGGTCAGGTGGAAAAGGATTGGAAAAGCATACGAGCATGGCAACCCCTGCGCACCGGTATATGAATTCACAGAAAGCATAGCTTGGGTGTGACATTGGGTGGGATGACATTAAGGGACCAACCTGGCATGCCCATTTGTCAAACTGGCCTTGATGGAGGGAAAATATTACAGACTGAACAAAAAATCAGGGTAAATATTGGGGTACTTCAGGGTCCTATTTGTGGTCCATATTCTTTGTAATCCAAACAAATGATATTAATTTTAGTGCATAAAGCATACTACTTACATTATGCAGATGCAGATGAAATATCATTTGTCTTTCACATGATTGTGCTGCTCCTTGTCCTTCTGATTCTGTGTTGGCCATAAACATTTCTCTGCATTGTGTGCTCAGAATCTTCACCTGGAAGTTCAGTAAGTTATTATGTAGCAATGAAAATAAAGTCAATGATGCTGAATAGGTGTGTATGACAGGGTAATCAATAACTTGTAAAAAAACAGTATGATTTAGATTTGACTGTGAAAATGTTTCCAGTCACCACAGTTACTAGCCAGCTCCACAGCGTAATACTCAGCATGAGTTTAACAATTCAGTGAGACAGTTATGTGCATTATTAAAGTAAACACATAAAAAACCAAAGGGACTTCTTTTTCCTACAGTACTTTCATTCATAGCTTGTCCCGTATGTGCCCAGGAAGTTCTGTTGTGGTGAAATGTATGATTTATTGTGGTTTTGCTGACAGAATCTACCACATCTCACCTTGGAAATACAGTATGAATCCTGTGTGTTTCATAAAACATAGAATATGTACATAAATATACGAAAAACAAAGCCAGAGGAATGCCTCACATGTTGAGGTAAATAAACACTTCTGTGTTCTGTTTTAGTGTGATGTTTTCCAGAGAAGGAAACCACAGGGATTAAGGGCAGGTTTTGTTTGCTGTTACATTAAACTATAGAGTAAACAAAAGTCGTACTTTAGTATTACCAGTTTTTATTCACATTCTGGGCATTCTGACCCTGCAAGGTCTTATGTAATATATTTTGCAATACATCCCACAAAAACATTTATACACAATTTAAATTTAATATATTAAAGTGAACTTAACAGAGTTTAAAGGGGCAAAGATCAAGAACAGTAAACCCGGTGACTTTAGCCTATTGGTGGAGAGGCAGATACTCAGAGAGGGCCAAGATGATACTAATTCCAGAGGATACCTACTGAAGGCCACTGTCACTTTTTGGTCACTGATAACGTTTATTAACGATTGTTAGCATAATGCTGCTGGACAAAAAGGCTGCAGAATCATGAACTATGAGCCACTGGGGACAATGCTAGGAAATGGAAGTCTGTAGAAGTCACACACCTTTTTGTTCATCAATGACGTTAAAACACAAAGGCCGTGGTTAGATCACGGTGTCGCTGTAAAAGGAAGTCAGAGCAACAAATATTTGAGCCGCATGGACTACTTTAAAAATGGCTCTCATTAAATATGCATGAGTCCCATTATCAAAACATCCGAAAAGGAGACATTTTAGCTACCTACAAGAGACCTGAAATATATAGAACTGGGAAACTGTTGAATAATGTTTCCCAAAAATAGGATATTAACAAATGGTGAATAAAAATCTGAGTTTATTTTAGTTGCAGGACCTCTAACGGTTACCCCAGAGCTGAGGTGACAGTAGCTTGGGCTGAATGTTCCAAATTGCTTTCACATGATAGTAAGGAGCCTCTCTGTTTAGCTGGAGAAGTTGATCCGGCTTTTAAACATACCGCTGCCTGTCAACACCTCTCTCCTGTTTGCCCCAGAGGCAGACGTTATTTATGAAGGGGCAGTTATGTAACACTGTGACCTGCTGCCTGACACCAGGCTGGGTGTTTCATCCTGCTTTCAGGCCAAGACTTAGGTTAAGGACCTGCAGAAGAAGGCTAATAAAACATGCACTTTGCTGCATTATAGTACACTCAAGCTCTCATAGCTTATCCTCCAAGACTCCTTTGATACTTTACAAAGTGATCCCTATCAATTGAAACTTTATACAATGTGACTGACTTCATAAATATTTATAGTTTTCCACTGAAAGTGAAAGACCAAGACTTGTACCGGCGCATTCCCTCCACAGCCAGACGTCCTGTTAATTTTCATCTCTGTGAGGCCAACACCAAGTGGGCCATGGAGCCAGTCCACCAAGCCTATCCACAAAGTCTATCCAACAAGCCTATCCACAAAGTCTATCCACCAAGCCTATCCACAAAGTCTATCCACCAATCCTATCCACAAAGTCTATCCAACAAGCCTATCCACAAAGTCTATCCACCAATCCTATCCACAAAGTCTATCCAACAAGCCTATCCACAAAGTCTATCCA
>JAODKE010000111.1:1379432-1398067 GCA_026779605.1 Mormyrus hasselquistii | reverse complement strand
CAAGCCTATCCACAAAGTCTATCCACCAATCCTATCCACAAAGTCTATCCAACAAGCCTATCCACAAAGTCTATCCAACAAGCCTATCCACAAAGTCTATCCACCAAGTCTATCCAACAAGCCTATCCACAAAGTCTATCCAACAAGCCTATCCACAAAGTCTATCCAACAAGCCTATCCACAAAGTCTATCCAACAAGCCTATCCACAAAATCTATCCACCAAGCCTGTCCACCAAGTCTATCTACCAAGCTTGTCCACCAAGCCTATCCACCAAGTCTATCCAACAAGCCTATCCACAAAGTCTATCCACAAAGTCTATCCAACAAGTCTGTCCACCAAGCCTATCTACCAAGCCAGTCCACCACGTCTGTCCACCAAGCCTACTCATTCTCTTTCAGCCTGGCAGTGGGGCTGCTCTTAGATGGTTTGACTGTTATTTCTTGTACATTATTCCTGATACTGATGGATGAGAGTAACAGCAGGATGTTAAGTAGTCATTTTAAGAACAGGACCATGAATGGGCATTATTGTGGCTGGTTTTTCTTATACTCCCCGTGCCAACAATGGGAACATTTTTGTGCTTTTCACAAAGCTGACATGTAAACTTGAGCATATTTTAACCTTAGACTCACAGTTCATTACAAATTTAACATGAAAGTCAAGCGGTCAAAATGTTGTTTTAATATGATGATATCACATTGATTTAGGATTAAAACACTAGTGAAGAATGAAGACTACATTTTTAGTAATTGAGTATATATCCAGTAGAATGGATTCCCATCCCACAATGAATGCTTGAGCTGTTTGGCATCCCAGTCATCTCAAGGTGGTATGTTGGTGTGTTTATATGTTGGTATGGAATCTCTTTATTTCCATGGCCTCACACGCATTTTTAAATTAATGCCAAACGCAACTAAAAGTCAATAAAATTAATCCGTAGAAATGGTCAAAAGGAATTTAATTGGTGAAAAGCAGACATTCTTTCATACCATGGAGTTTTTCCACAGCCAAAACAAATGCTGCTTGTGATTAGCTGCACAGAGCAGACGTACATTTCTCTCATATGCTGTATTTGGTTGAAGAACCTAATATATTATAAATAAATATGCACACAATCATGGAAATTCCCAGCGACTCCAAGTGAACCGGCGCTCCTGCTTTTGCGTCTATTAGACCTCATTTGGTCTCCACCAGACATTGAGCAACAACTTACGTATACAGAAAAAAAAAGACAAAAGTCTTTAGTAACCGAAAACCGCCGAATGCTGCTGTTGACGTTAGAGGTAAATGCTTCTCTTTATGGCATTTGTCATGTCATCAGACTCATCAAGATCATGACATAAAACGATCGTTGTGCTCCCTCAGGCCACCATCTGCTTCATGGGGCAGAAACCCAGGTAGATGTGGGAGGTTTGGTAAAAGGGTTAGCAGCTTAAATTATCTGCCGCTTGATAATATTGCCACGGGTTCCTCCAAACAGGGTAATGCCTCAAAACCAATTTTTCATTTCTTTACATATTTTTCATTGTTCTATGATGAGCTGGCATCGTCACAGAGCTGAAAAACACAGATGTGATCCCTGACACTGGGGACCTTAATCTTGCATGCACTTATGATTGATTCTGCCCTTCAGAAAAAGGTCAGAGTAAACCTGATGACATGCAGACCCTCATTTATCAAGCTATCTGTACTTATCAGAACTATGTGACTCTGTATGAATTTCCACTAATAAAATGTGTCATATTGGACTATCTTTTGATTAGTTTACCATAGTCCATAGTCATTTCCATGTGCATTTATAAAATAAAAATGATTGCAATCTGTTGAATGCCAGCAAAAAAAGAGGTCAGGTAATCAGCAATTTGCCACGTGACTGTAGGTTTAGTGATGCTCTGATGGTCGTATGGGGATATGAAGATGTTGACTAGAACCAAATGTACCTTACAGTGTCACACCGTGTGTTGTTTGGATATTGTGACTAATGCCCCCATACATGCTGCTAAAATTCATTTCATAAACAGCAAAATGAAGTCGAGGGTCTTCCATTCACATCCCAAATCATCATATATAAAGACCATTTACAAACACTATGGGAAATGCAGAGGGTGATGTAGATTTCCATTTCCTTTATCTCACAAAGAACTAGAGGCTTCTTGAAAAATAGTCCAACATCTCTCGGCACAAGTTTGTGGGCCTGACAGCACTTCTGAAGTTCTGAAGGTCAAAGTTGGTCCTACATCGTTCATAAACGAGAGTGGCATCATGCAGATCGTGGCACACGGTTTAACAGGGGATGACACGAAGCAAGAGAAAACTGTGCGTCTACAATGTTACACTGTTGTGACTAAAACTGGCCGCCCAGAAAAAACTTTCATTTCCTAACATTACATTTTCCATTCAAAGAAAATGAACAGTGGCCTGACCTAGTCTGACACAAACTTGTTGCACATAATGGGAATAATTTCTTCTTAGTAGCTGGAAGGATGTAAATGAGGTCATTGTGACCTGGGCAAGGCTGCCGAGTAACGATGACATCATCATACCAGGGAGCGAGAGCAAAACTGAAAGGGTGAGAACCTGTAATGTGGGTCTCAGAACTCTCATCACATTGGAAATACAGGCCTTATCCAGCTTTGGACATTAATGTACTGGCTGTTAATGTTTGTATAGGTGGGACGCTTCCTGTCTGTGTGCATGCCAGGAAGCCTGTCCAAATGGTTCTTCATGGGCGTGTGTGGAGCTTAAGGCTTTGGAGAATGTACAGAAGGCCCTCCCTGCTATCAAGCCTATCCTCACTAACCCTTAGGCAGGAAAGAGAGCAAGGCTGGTTTCTTTTGTTCAAAAGGATCTTGGTGGATCTGCTAATGTATTGTATAGCAGTTAATCGCAGTGCTTTACATATTTAATCCTCTGGATGAAAAATAACCCAAGCATTTCTTTCCATTATTGGGTTGTAAAATAAGCGTAATTCCTCCACATTTGAGTTCACACACTTCGTGAAGAATCATACAATTCACACACATGATGAGTTAAGTGACATTTTCTCGGAAAAACATTCTTTCTAACCACTGACCACTGTGACCGCTGTGGCAAGCTAGAGCTGACCAGCATTGCTGCTTCTAGAGAGACTAACTGTGGCAGACTAATAAAACATAATCGAATCTGCGTGTGGACCCAGATGTTTACTGTTTCATAAATGGTCCATGTAATGTCACTGACACATGCAGCCAATAAGAGATGTTCCTCATTTCGTTCACTTGGAACGAGTACAGGACTACGAAGCACCTCGCTGAATGTGTGGAGAGGTCTGACTGACCCATTGAAGAATGACTTGGAAAACAAAGACAAAGCGAATGGCGACAGACAAAGTCGAGATCCACCTTCGCTAATAAAGCGAAATAATGAACGGTAATGCTGTAGGATACGATGGCTCACGCAAACGATTCAACTCTTCAGGGATTGAAGCCCACATGTCTTTAACACTTTTCACGCTTGTAACTGCTATAAATTCTTTTATTGTATGTATGAGTCTAAGGTCTCATAATATTTAACACAATGCTTCTCTTGTGTTTTATGGAGTTCATCGTCTACCATTTGGTCACATTTACCACCTTAACACCATCATTCGCCGCCTTAACGTCTAACTCAGCAGCCGTCGTCTTTGCCATGGCCTTTACCTCCGTCGGATTGAACGTTTTTCAATGATTTAACCCTTTCGCTGTGCATTTTGACGTCGAATAGCGTCCGTTTATTCGAGCGGCAGCCCTGAACACTTTCATAACACCCCCTCGTCCGTGTTCACATCACTACCCCCTTCCCCCCACCTGCAACCCCCCCACGTGCCAGGCTGGGGGCTGAATCTCAATTAGCCATGATGGATGGCTTTAATTTAAACATCATACATGGTTTTAGACAGATAACTCGCTTAAATCCCTTCTTTATGTGCATGTACATGTGCGCTAGATATGAATGTTAATCTTATCGTAAATGACAGCTTGCTGCAGAAGGCCCTCAAGGGCCCCCTCATCACGGTCGGGAGTAGCAGGTCACGCGAGCAATTATAACCATGCGTGATAAGTGCGAGTCTGAATTGAAAGGTGGAATTACACTCATCTGACTATCAAAGCAGGACAACAGGCAGCAGTGTGTCAGTGACCGGAATGTTCTTAAAGAAGATCCGAGCTGGCGATGTCCTACCGCAAATAAGCTAAAAATAGATTTCTGTAACTAGGAAACGTGCATTGTATAAAAGGTGTGATGAAATTACAAATGATTATTATCTTCATTATAAAATATTACTGATTACACTCTCAGTTACTATTTTAAATATTAACCAAACTGTCAAATAACACAGAAGCCAGTCTGAACTCATTGGGCCTCAAAGTTACTGGATTTAAATGGACGATGTTGTATCTTTATTTGTTTATTACAAAACATATGGAACGTATCACTAAAGCAAATGCATCAAAACTCTTGAGCCATAAAAATGACTAATGGCACAAGAGGCACAGAATGGAGGGGTTTGCTCCAAAAAAACAGTGCAGAATGGATGACTTTCAATGGATTCACAGAATTGCCATCAGTAATTAAATATCTTGAGGAACTTTACAAATTCAACAACAGACATAAGAAATGGACGCCACTGACCAGAACGGCCTGCGCTGGTGTGCTGATCAGAAGGGCTTTACGAAGCAAAATTGCGAGCTGCTGAGGGTTTGTTGACAATGCGGTCTGGTGACACAGAGCAACATGATGTGGTATTTATATCTATGTAAACCCACAGGTCCATGGATCCATGGACGCAAGGAGACATGCTCTGAGAAGGCCAAAGGTGCAGTTACTGAATGGTTGATTGTGAAGGAACAGTCATAGTGTAGAACATTCCTGTCTGTTTTCCTTCAGTGTGATGGCCTGTGATTGCACTCCCATTAGAGACTTTGACAAAATGTTCGATATCGTTGAAAAAGGTAAATGTGAACGTGTTTCTACTTTGTGAAACTGCAACAAATGTAAAAAACACCATTTGCTTTTCTATACAGGAGACATTTCGTTCAATTTTTTAAAACAATATCCAAAAGCAGTATGGATACATTAATAAATGAAATCCAATTAAGCTCAAATTGAGCTAATAAAGCAACACAAACGGCTCTTCCTTTCCTGGCCGAGGTGGGGCGGGTCAGAGCTACATGCTTTACGGCTCACGTTGATTTTAGGCGATGGAGGTCACGCTTCAGCGTTCTTTGTCTCTGTCTGATTCCACGGAGCTTCACAGCATTTCATGTCAAATCTTTGCCTCTGAAGAGGGCTTCCAGAGGTGACAAATAGGGAGGGATTAAGCTGTCATTTCCGGGCAGTGTGAACAGGGACAGATTTCTGTGTGGGCAAATGTAAATGCAGTAGGAATGCAGTTTGGTTTCAAAGCTGACCAGTTACTGTGCGCCTTGCAGAAGTCCCCTTGGAAAATGAGTCTCACACACAATAACGAATTAATGTATTAAGCTTCCCTTCTGTCAGATAAGCAACTGCTGGCAGACCAACTACATACCTAGAAGCAACAGCAGTGTGCTGCCCCTCGATTGACCAGAAAAATTATTTGGTATGTCAGGCCACCCCCCTGTGAGGTCACAGGCGACATTCAGTCCTCATTAAAGGGGCCCATCTTAGTTTTCAGGCCTCATCTTTACATCGGAGAAGTCTACATAGTCGGGGTATATTTTTACAAGATCAAAATCAGTGATTTTTCAATTGTGTTAAAGATCACACTGACCAATGTAGCAGATGACATTGGTTTTGTTTTTTTTTTTTGGTTGCACTTTCATTTTGTTTCCGTCTCTTCTTCTTTTTTCACCATAATCTAATTAAGTTAGGATATTGATAATCCAGAGGCTGTCCCTACATTCTGGGAAGAATGAAGGATCTGGATGGGGTGTCATTCACAGTGTTTATCCCTTGCAGTAACCCAAAACACACGCTCCCAAGGCAGTTTAAAGTCAGCAGTTCACATGAAAAGCATGTGATTAGACTGGAGAAGGAAACTGGAGCACTGGGTGTGAGTTCCATGTTCCCCCGACGCAGGGAGGCATGCAACCTGGATTCAGCATGTTCGGTACCTGTGCTGATTCTAGCTGGGTTAGTGTGCTGACTGTTTGCAGCGCTGTTCAGTACTATTCATGCATTGAAAAAAAACGGAGTCCTTGGCAATATGGCCAAAAAAAAACCTAACCTGAGTTCATTTTCATAACAATGGAAGAGCGTTCTTTGGAGGCAGTCAGACAGGAAGACAGGTCACGCTTCTGAATTAACGGGAATGAGTCAGTCAGGAGGAGCACTGCCGTAAAAAACGGCCAAACAAGGGGGTAAGAAGGAAAACACTCTGCAAAGAAATGAATCACTTTCCTCACTTTTTTATCTCGTGACACACAAAGAGAGTGAGAGATTCTTTAATCACAAAAGGAGACAGGAAACAGCTTTTCATCTGCTCAGATTTCTGCTTCGTCCTCATTGATTTCTGCTGCCTGTCTTGATTTTTCTCTCTGCGCACATATTTTATTAACGTGTGTCAGAACAGTGATGGTTTCTTTTTGATACACAGTCAGCTTGTATAAAGTGTCTAGTTATCCAGGTCCATCAAAGATTAACCCATTAAAATACAGCAAAAGGGTGATGCTGCCTTTCCTTAAAATTCAAATGCATCGTGTAAGGGGATATCAAAAGTTCAGTGCCGGTAGGCCCAAGTCGGCCGTGGGGACATTTGGATTTCATCAGCGCAAACAGTGAAATGTAGGCGCAAAACAATATTGTTCCTATTATTTACAACGGACAGGCTAATTAAAGCCAGGCTGGGCCTTCAGAGCAGGCTTGTCTTTGATGACTTCACAGGCCCCAAGAAGAAAGTGTGTTCACATGCTGTCTCTCGTACAGCTACTGACACCTAATGCTACGTGGAGGTCACAGAGTCGCCACGACGACCGGCTGGCTCTTATTGAAAGGAAACGACGTGTTCTGGAGCTGCCGGTTGCTCGATTTGGGGACTGTTGACCCAAGCGATGTGAATGATGTTAGGCAGTCTTCAGAGACAGATGTCGAATATCCCTCTGATACTATCATGACTCGCCCACCTCAGCTTGGTGGCAGCCGGAACGTTCTGCCGGGCTCATCACCTGATGACAGGTTAACGGTTCTTTAACATGATCACATAAATTCTAACTGAAATGGGGATTAACAGGAGAAATACAGCATCTAGCAACCTTTTTAAAGCTCACATCTGAACTGGATACCCAAACTGACAATTCAATGAGGAAATATTGATTTTCCACAGAAATTTAGTACTTGAATACAGAATTTAATCAGAATGTAAGATATTTTGTATGAATGTGTGTATATTTTGGTTATTTTAATATCCTTTTCTATTATTAATATTGTTTGCTTTCATTCAATGCTATTTGTAAGGAGCTACTTTTGCCTGACCAAGATGCTTCCATGTAGCAGATAAGAGGCGAGCTGCTTTGGGTCTGGGGATACCAGTGTTATCAGAGATTTTCCTAGGGTTGTCTAACATAGATCTTTCTAGGATTTTTCAAAGCAACGGAGTGAAAGTCACTTGAAATTCAGGAAGTGTGTATATCCAAAAGAAACATGTTGTTGCTGATGTTTTCCAGACCCTAAATTTCAAGTTCACTTGTCTCGACCCAAAATGTGTCGTATATCTATCTAACTGAGAGCACAGCGACAAGGTCTCAAGAACAGCTCCTCCGCACCTGCCAAGATCTCGACTTTGGGCCCTCACGTCATCCATAAAACATCCCCTTTCGTCTCGAGTCACATCAAAGCCTTATCGCCAGTATTTATTTCTTGTGCTAAACGAGCAGACAGATCTGCGTGTGATGAATCACACTTCCTGATCCGATCTGCTATATACTCTGCACCGCGACACAGATCAATCAGGGCACTGCTCGACTACGTAAACAGTTTCTGCTCAGAACTGGAGCAGCAACTTAAAAGTGCTCAGTCCCCCTCCTACCCCACTCCTGAATACAGATGAAGAGAGGACCAAGTGGGAGAATCTGAAGGATTTGTATAGCTTCCTAAATCAAGCACAAGAAATGAAGGATCAGAGGGAATATCCTGTTTGTTTATTGGGAATATGAATATTGTTTAAGTCTCTCATAACACTGAGTGGCAGGACGTCCTGTCCCGTAAACAGAAGTGGCTTCTGGAACCACTACAGAAGACAGTGGCATTGGAAAAAGAAAAAAAAAAATGTTACATCCTGGGCAGACGTTTGAGGAGGATTGCAGAGGAGTAACTTTAATGAAAGTAAAAAAAGAAGAAAAAAAATCCAGTAATTAAAAACACTTTAATTTTAATATAAGAGAATTATGTATTTCTGACATTTTTACAGTGATCATGATATTGTTGACGCTCCTCATTAAAAATGAAATCTTTAATTTTAAAAAGTAATTGAAAATGTCCAACTCTGACACGTTATAATGTTGATTCATGATTTAAATCTCCATTTTCTCTGTAGTTCTGTCTGTGTGAGGGTCCCCAGGTACAACGGTATGGAAATGGATTTCATGCAGTTTTAGTCTGTATAACAGTGGGATGCTTTCATTCACCACTGCCACTCCAACACTGACCAGTTAGAAGATGGATGGATGGATGGATGGATGGATGGATGGATATTACTTAGTACCTGGCAGGTCACTGAGAACATCTGCGGAGGCACATTGTTTAGAATATTGATGAGCTTCGGTGTGGAGCGTCACAGTCCCATCCTGGAGTTAGAGGTTATCCCAGGCTCGTAACTCAGGCCTATGAGGAACAACCTCTCCAAAAGGAGCTGAATATCATGCCTGTGGTTTAATATGAGGACCACTGCAGTGTCAGTCAGGAAAAATGACTAGGCTAGCTGCTAAACGATCCTTGCGTGACACTTTTCAGCCAGAACCGCACGGGTAGATTGGGGGGATGTGGATGTTTCACAGGTGTCTCCCAGTGGTGTAGGCTGGATCAGCCTCTTTCCAGTTTAATTTCCACTGGAGATTCCTGCAGTGGAGCAGCCCTGGCGCCAGGGATTAAAAAGCTCTGAAGGAATATGGTGCTAAGATTAGACACCATATCTGAATGATAACTGACATAACTGACTGATATTGCTGATATACTCATATTTGCCCTAAATCATCTTAACAAAAACATGTAAGTAATAAATCAGTGTTCTAGTGTAAGAATAAGAACAATGGGACTCCCATTATGATGGGTTCCTGGTGAAACTAAAGACAGATGATAAACATCTAGGGACGTTTCCAGAGTAACTCTGAGAAGAGGCTTTTAAAAACATTCCTCTTCATCCTAGTAAGTAACCGTCGCCATCCTGGGTAAAAAACCAGACATTTTGTGCTTTCATACAATCCTGGATTGGCCTCATATTTACACAGGTGTGTTGATATTCAATATCCACACGGCTGGCGGATTGCGGGGCCTGCTGTTTTGGGGTCGGAAAGGATGGAGGGATAATCTGGGCTTAAGGGACCGTTGAATCTCAGTCTCTGTCATCACAAAATACGTCTGAAAAAATGTGCAGAAAAAACACAAAATTATTAATTCATCTTGCAGTGATGAATGTGATATAAAGCATTTAAATGTTAGTGGTTCAGGCCTTAATTAGGCCTTAGTACACCATAGTACACCACAGAACATAGTACCTTCCCCTAGTACATAGTAATACACAGTATCAAGGATCATCCTGGTGCACAGTAGTGCACAGGATGAAGGATCATACTGGTACACAGTAGTACACTGTGCTACACCCTAGTACACTGAAATATACCATAGTTCATTGTAATACATCATAGTATACAGTAGCACATGGAGTACACGCTATAACTCTGAAGTACACTGTAGTACAAAATAGTACGCTGACAGACTGGCATCCAATGCAAGGATAAAGCATTGCATTATGGCCCCAAACCCACAGAATAACAGGTCCTTTATAGGATAGAATCACACCCTTGGGAGGGAGGCCAGACTCTCAGGCTAAACCGGTTTAAAAAGCATTAAAAAGGCCTGTAAAGTTACAGTTAGGTGTGATTATCAGGCTGGGATATTCAGCAGCACTGGGCTTCTGATAAAGGTTTTATCTTTATAGGTAAAAGAACAGGAAATGTTCATAATGCTAAGTAATGATGAGTAGATTGCCGTCTGGGACAGATAGTCACAAGCCAGTAATGGCTTTGATTTTAGCAGAGAAGTTGCTGTAAAGAAGTACAGTAATGTGACCGCAGACCTTCAAGTCCAAATAGCCGGTGGCTAACAAACCATGAAGCCAGATTATCAGATCTGATTATTGGAGCATGAATGTCCGCAAGAGGCAAGGCTCCCCTTTAAATAAGCGGGTGGACTTGGCGTGAGGGCCGGGAGACTGGAAGTCCACCCAGAGACAGCCCACACGTGGCCCACATCTGAACCGGATGACCAATGTCAAATGTAGACCTTCCTTTGCCCTCTTTCCAAAGCTGCAAAGTCTTAGAGATCCCCTCCTCTATTGCACAAGGATATTCAATACTGATATGGAAACACAATATTCACTTGTCTTGTTATCGCGGACCTTGAAGAAGGTACAGCCAAGAGCCGCTGAAGCCACGGTGGACCTAAAGGAACAAGCTGCAACCTTCCTGAGATTCACAGCAAAGCCATCATGTTCACTCTAATTAGGGATCATGATCATCCTCGTTTCCATAGAAATATGGGACACTTAGTATTAAGCTAACCACATGACCTGTCTTTAGATTCCTCTTCAGCAGAGTAGCACTGGTTGGTGCTCTTTGGTTCTCTCTGATGATAAGACATCTGAATCTCTGTCATACTGTTTTCTAATGCTCCACCCTGCTCACCAGCATGTGCTGCTCACATACTTAAATATCTCATAATGAATCTCTCTGCATTCTGCAATCTTTACCACTCTGACATCCATCCCTGTATCTCAATGCTTTTTACGGAATTTAAATATCTTCCGTGCCTGTCTTTAGTACTTTCACTAAGAATAACAGTGATGGTTAGTTTTTTTCCCTCCTGCATGATGACAGCTGTCAGTTTCCCCCTGCAGGTAGAACTGAACTCATTCTGACCTTATCGCTGAAGTGCGAGAGGTGAAAAAGTCAATTTTACACAGACCACTTTCAGATTAATCATTAGGCAGCATCTCATATAAATTTCACTCAATGAGTAACTGAATGGCCCTTGTTCAGTCATCTGTCTCTGCCTGTGTCTCTGTCTGTCAGTCTGTTTGCCCGTCTCTCCACCTGTTTTCCTGTATGTCTGTCTGCCCGTCTCTCTGTATGTCTATCTGTCTGACTGTCTATCTCTCTGTCTGTCTCTCCGAATAAGGAGTAAAATTAAGCATGCATTTTGACATATAAAGATGTGCGAGAAAGATTAAAATAAGCTGGAGATGAATTGAATATCCTGACAGCCAGATCTAACAGCCAGATCTAAAGCATAATTGAACCATGTGATGGTGCTGTTATTGAAATCTGCCCCTCTCCAAAATGTAAGAGAATAACAACAGCAAACAAAATCTAAGGCAGGGAAACCCTTTCACAAGGAGGAGTAGATATGTTGTCTGCAGATATAGCTTAGCTGTGACTTAAAATGGCAGAACCTCACAGAGATGTTCAGAGGACAGTTCCATGAGGGAGAAGCACCTGGCACAGGGGACCTACAGCTGGACCTGTCCACGATCCAAGGTTCAATAGCGAGACCGGAATATTCATGGAATTACACTCAGCTATTCCCGGGCAACGGAAACTAGGAACAACCGTGGAAGTAATGAAAACTTCTGAACTTTTTTTTTCTGGCACTCCAAGAAAAAGTCATATGTAAATTTCCATAAATGCAAATAGATTGTTCTTTAAATACAAATAGATCATTAATTAGTCTGGGTCACAGGCAAATATTAAATCAAATGAACTTTTTAATGGTTTCTGTTTTTGGAATTGAAGTGAAGTCAAGAGTAAAGTGAATCTGGGATGAGTTTCCATTAAGTGGGGGCAGCTGATCTGGTGTCTGCTAGTCTGTTTATGAAAAGTTGGGAGACACTGGAGCAAAGGGGACCTCTACAGGCAGAAAGGCAAACTGCACAAACAAACAAAAAGCACGAACGAAAAGCTGACAGCAAAAGAGCTGGACAGACAAACGTGAGTGTGAGTATGTAACGGCAGGTTGTCAGATTTAAGGCACATTAAGGCACTTTTTTTTTCTGGCACTCCAAGACTGTCATAGAATAGCTCTTCTGAGGCCCGTTAGGATGCATATATTTTAAAGAACAAATAATCACACAATCCTTAAGTAAAGAAAGTTTTTCATAATCATACTCTTATTCAATAATTGTCATTTTGTCAACTCAATTGTCAATCCGTCATTTTAATAAGTGGGAAAGTTTATGTAATGAAGTGTCCTTTAGAAATAAAATACAATATTGTTTTTTTTTAAAGAACAAACTGGACAAACTACATAGTCAAAATCTGTATACATGTATACATATGTGTGTACATATATTATGAAAAGTTGAACTGTCATGCAAAAACTGAAATGTAAATTAAAGTTCTTGTGTGCAAAGCTTGATCACTGAATGAAGGATCCAGAAAAGACAGGATGCAAAGAGGTTTTAAAGCAAACTGACGTTGTGATTTTCTGGTTTAATGTGATCCTCAGCTCACCGTAAGTCAGCAGAATTTAAGTTTGAACTCTGTAACTGTTGTTAACACAAATTCTTGCACCCCTGAAATAAAGCCCCTGGGCGAAGTGCCAGTGCTGACCTTCACCGGCCCTTAGCACTGCCGTCCTTCATGTGAGGCCGCTTTGGGCTCCAGCTGTAATGAATAGAAATCAGTGCAGAGTTGGGTGTCTTTCTCCATTGGTTGTTGCCTGGATTTACACTGGTGTTGGGGTCCCTTATTAAAGGACGCCTACTCCGCAGAGGGGTTCCTCTCTGGCTGTGAGACCTTGCCGTCACTGTCGCAGGAGAGCTTTCAGAGCCGTGATCCTGAGATAATGAGAAATCAAGAGCAAACTGGTTTAGCCCAGGATCCATGCAGGCTTCTGCCGAGGCTGATTCTGCTTCAGGTACAGATCTCAGTGTGTCACTGGACACTTAGAGCCACGGAAGACTGGGAGTTGTTGTCAGGAGCACTGAGTGTTTGAAGATGAACGTGCCAGGATCAAGGTGAAGGATTTAGGTGCTCTGAGCAGCAGCGATGCATAGCAGGTGGCTTTGGGGAGCTAAGGTCAGGGAAGCTCTAGAACGGTATTTCCCAATCTGATCCTTGGGGACCCACAGACAGTCCATGTTTGTGGACTGCCTGAGATGGAGTTGGGAGGGAGAAAAATGTGGACTGTCTGTGGGTCCCGAGGAACGGGTTGGGAAACACTGCTCTAACGGAAAGGCTGAGGGACATGCCGTCATACCTGGGCATGAAGACAAAGCAGCACATCCTTGGCGGTAAACGAATATCGTTTCCAGCTCATATTCAGGCCAGCTGAGCTGTATGCAAATTGATATTTCTGCCATATAATCATTTGAAAAAGAATTGCAGTTTAACTATGCAATGGTAATAAAATTCATACCACTGGTTAGTAAAGCTGAACAGAGTGGCGACTGAGAGCATGCTTTAATGCTGAAGCCTCGAGAGTGGGCAGGCATTCACATCTCTGTAATTTCTATTTGCCTTTAGTTGTCCTGGCCTAGGTGCAGCAAGCTTTCTTATCAAAGCATGCTCTCCCCCTGCAACTGGACATTTCATCTTCACCTCTAGTCACTGCGTGCAAGATACATTCTTGAAAATTTTCTTTGTGTTTTTTTTTTTTTTCTTTATGCTTTATGCCGCCTCCCTGCATATTATTTCACAGCTAGACATGGTTCAGGGAGGATATCTCCATCTCCATCTCCATCTCCATCTCCGTCTACAAGCCCAAACGAAGCTACAAGGTGGAGTAGGATCAGCTATAGACTCCGCCTGTAGCCCATCTCAGCTGTGCCTGTCTGCACCAAAGAGCAGGACACAGTCAGCGAGGTGGAGAAGGAGCAGCTGGATCTACACAGAGGAGGCTCAGATATCCTTGATGGAAAGCACTGGAAAACCTGCAGCTTTATCTCTGGAATTTAATGGGCCACAAAGGCTGTGTGTCATTTCATATTGTCCTCCGATATCCCTGAGTATGTTGGACACCAGGCCTGTGTCCTTCCCTACAGGAAAAAAGCATCAAATCAGATGATCATTAAAATATATCTCAGTCTCTCTTTGACCCAGTGCACTTTATCTGTACATTTTAACAGTGGAAATTGACAGCTCCAACTCATTGAAACCACCTGCAGAAACTCATTGCTAGTCTAATCATGCAGTTATTAGGCAAATCCCCTACAGTGGTCCAAACGTTGTCAAACATGTGATTCCAAACTGCTCATTAAGTTGAAACAGAGCTAGAGGTGCAGTCAGTGGTCATATTTCTGCCAGATGGATGAAATTCGTGCTGTGTGCTTGACTGCACTTTCAGAATGCAGAGCTTCGCCGTTTTAATAAGCAGCATATTCCGTTTGTGAAATGAGGATTGTGCTAGTCTTTTGCTCGTAATTTCTTGTGAAACATTTGAAATATTGCAGACAGGCAGAGAACAAACATTGATGTGTGAGTGACGGAAAACACAAAGGGGTTATACTCTTCAAACTAGAACTTGGGACATTGGTCAAGAAAGTGAGACAGTCACAGTTTTGCTGCCCACTCAGATTCAGTGCTAAACTTGCTTCATTCACAGGTCAAACCATCAAGCTGGATTTTCTTGCTAGCTGCCAAACTGCACACCAATTCTGGATAGCTCAGATCTTTGAGAAGAGCATCAGACAAAAATATAACAAATGTTTTGATGAAACTTTCTTTGGATGTTCCAGATATCTACAGTATAAACGTCAAAAGACCCAGGATAAATATCACCATCAGAGAATTTAAGTTTGAAATGTTAAACACACCTAGGGGGCTTTAAGCTAATTTTTTGATATCAGATCTAAACAGGTTATCGGCTGAAGCAGGGGGGTCGTGGATGGGGTCGGTGTTTGTCTCTGTTTGTTCAGTACAGAAAAGCACCTTCAAAAGCCCGCTTCATCATAATGAAGTCGCTTTGGTCATTTCCTGCTGGACACCCATGAACGGCATTTTTGTTTTCCTGGCTTCGGGGTAACTTGGTGAATCGGTCCGTGAACTGAGCGGCTGGGCCCAGGAAAGAGAATAACACAGCGTGTTCAGATCACGTCCGTTGCTGGAAATGCTGTCCTTCTGAGACGCTGATTCATAATGTGACGTTCAGACAATTGAGCCTTTCTGTGGACATTAACACTTAGGATGATATGAAAGCATAATTTTAGCAAAGATGTAGCTTATGAAAGGGAGACAGGGTTGTTCTCTGAAGTCTTCTGCATACATGGAAAAATGTAAGACTGGCTCTATTTATGTCTTCTGGGTTTCCTCCCACTTCATGTTTTGGGAGTTCTGTGGTGGAGCACAACGAGGCAACATACTGACATGCTAACCTTCCAGCATAATCCAGGACAGCTCTTCACGCCTACTGGACAGGAGCTTATGACAAGCAGGACAAGACGGGATTCAGCCGGAAAACTCAGGTGAGCTGGTTTTCGCCCTGGAATCACATAGTGGCTTCCCAACCCCCCCCCCCCCCCCGGGCCACGTTGCCGTAAACAGAGCAGCTCCCGTGTCACGAATAAATGCCACTTTTTAAATTTTATGTGACGTGAATGTTGCCAGAGACAATCTGTATTCGCTGGTGGATAAGTGGAGGGGGGAGAGCACGCTTGGCCAAATGGGACGGAGCCATGGAAACTCACCAGCATCTACAAGCCCGCTGGCGCCCATCCCTGCGGGTACGGCATCGCCATGGCGCCTGCTTAACCTCCTCCTTAAGGAAGGAGAGAAAGAGAGAGAGACGGCAGCTGAGAAAAGACACTTTTTCCACAGGTCTCCGTAACAGTATCGTCAGCATGCGGTTGTGTGCTGAAGGAGGGAGCTTATTATGGGCTGTAGAACTTGTGACTCATTTGCTAGTCTTGAAGACATGTGTTTGCAGAATTCAGTTAAGCCGCAGTTGGTCTTTTTACCTGCTGCTGGCCCCCCTGGTCAGAAAAGATCCCACACCCCCTGTGTGAATGCCAGCATTCTGCAGATCTGATGTGAGCTCTGAATGTACCAATGCCAAAGAACAGCACTGTCAAGGAACCATATCAGGACTCTCCGTGTCTCTGCACTGACTCACCTCTCACTCAAACAAGGCCGGTGTATTTGTCAGACCTGGGAAATTCCGTTAACACGTGGAACTTCAAAGATTCTGACCAAAATCTTTCGCGGTGAAATGAAAAAGCACAAGCAGGAATTCCAACTGATAATCAGTGCAGTTGTGTCACGTAAGAGTCTCTCTGGTTTTTATTATTGGTGTAAAACATGATTACTCGCTGCCGGTGGAAATGTCAGCTTCCTGCGCCCCTCTCTACAGTCCCTGAATCTGTTCTGGATGCTTCCGCTGTAAGAAGACAGCCATAAATTCGCAGATATAAATAAACATTTTACAGATCTGTCTCATCGGGTAAGGACATGGGAGGGCGCCCCCTGCCTGAGACTCACGTGTAGTGAGAATAGTTTATCGTTGACGAAATGAGTAACCGTATCCATCCATCCATCCATCCATCCATCCATTTTCTATACTTGCTTGTCCTGTGCAGGGTCATGTGGGTTCTGGAATAATCCAGGATGGCGTGCCAACCCATCACAGCCAAATAGCCTGTTTATGTATTTTTTGACATAAATGCCTGAAATACCAAAAACAAGATAAAAGTATTTTTATTGTATTGGTATGAAATATTTCGTCAAGCGTGTCTGATATTTGTGCATACGACAGATATAAGAACAATGCAAAGAATAAAAAGATTCTTTTAAGTTCCTCTGGTAGCAGCCGAAACTTGCTTTTGCTGATCTGACTACCTACAAACGGCAATGACTATTTTTTTCCCCAGTAATTGATTTTTTTCCCCGTCAGAGTACAGGGGGGTTTTCATTCGCACATCTGTTTACAATTGTGTAACTCAGACATCTGGAGCTGGCACCTGGCACGGGGAGCCCAGCAGAGATGGAAATATCGAATACCATTATTAATACTTTCCAGTGAGGGAGACCCACATGCAAAAAATGGCAAGGACATGTTTGATAACCTCTCCTGGCCTGGTACATGGTGAAGTCTCTTAAAATAAACTCAGTTTTTGCTCTCTAATTCAACTGCTGTTGAATAATACCCAGCAACTTTTTACAGTTATTTATCAGAAAAAAACAAGCTACCAAGGTTTAAAAAGGTTGACTACAGAATCATGAATCACCTAAGCAGAATATCCACTATGCACATTTATCTTCAGATCAAAATCCCTCATTTTAAAATCTCCCTGCATGTTTTGGACATTGCAAGTTGTCCAAGGTCAAGGTGTGGTCAGCTTGTGCAGCAGTCTGCATGCTTCAGAAAGGCTCACACCCGCTGCGACGCTGCCCTGTCACTCTCTTTGTGTTCATATGTTTGGAAGTTTCGGAACTACATTCTGGGTGTAAACAGGCTTCCTTTCAATGCCTGGAGGAGCCTTAAGCTAAGCCACACTTGGCATGAAAGATTTGATTCTTTTGACAAATGTGTCTTGTCACCATCTGCAATGCAGGGTTTGTCCATTTCCATCCCGGAGACCAACAGGAAATGAAGGATCCTGTTTTTTTAACATTTGTTTTTTTTTTTTTTTTTATAAGTTATTGTTTTTCAGTGGAAAGGTGAATGTGACATACTTCAGAATCAGAATTCCCACAATGCACTTCAGGTATGTTCAGGTAAATATGTCCCGGCAGCTGCAATGGCTGTCAAACAGGTAGGGCAAACAGCAAGACTGATTGTGTGTCAATATTGTAAAGGGGATGTTCTGGATAAAGTGCCAGGAGGCCAGTGTAGACATTGGAAGGGTGATGGGTGAGATATAGAGTAACGCTGTCATTAAGTGCGCGTTTGCTGGCTCACACAGAAAATCGCCAAAAGCAGAGCTGGATTTGAACTTGAAACAATGACAGACTCATTTGAAAATAGGTTCTCATCCAAAACCTGTCAGCAATCTGGTGCAGTCTGTGACCTTCTAATTTAAAGCCAGTCTACAGTGCAGTGATTTTCCTCTGCGTCATTAAACGCTGCCCACCACACGGTTGGATGATTAATGTAAGAAATCTGCTATTGATATTGCATTCATTTGGCCAAGTTAGACTATTTATCAGCATCTATATTAATTTGGCTTCCTTTTTCAGAAAATAAACTGAAGTTGGCCTCTTCTGCCTTGTTACTTGGCTCCTGACATTTGGACCACCTTCACAATCCTCGGAGCCCACGATCCAAAGGTCACAAAAGATTCCTCAAAATAACTGTGTTGTCCAGAGCGACAAGTGAACCTACTGTCACGCTTACATGCAGCTTGTGTTTATCTTCCAGTTAGAGCCCCCCCTCCCACCCTCCCCCCCCCTGTTCCCCCGGCACCGGCCGCGCACCCGCCGTTCCTCCCTCCCA
>JAODKE010000111.1:1352202-1379332 GCA_026779605.1 Mormyrus hasselquistii | reverse complement strand
AAAATTCCCCAAAAAAACTTGGTTTGCCAGGGCGAAAAGTGAACCTAATCTCCCCCTTACCTGCAGCTTGTTTTTTTTTTCCCAGTAGAGCCCCCCCCCCCCCCCCCCCATGGGCTCCACGGCCAGCTACAGTTTAGTTCTCTGCCCTCCACTTTAAACTCACATTAGGACCCAAGGTCAATTTTACCCTCATGGATCTTCTCCATGTGTTTCCTTGGGTCTGCGTCCACACGCATGTCACATGACTCATATGTAAACGTACCCAACCATAACTAACCGGAATCAGTCAGTGTTTCATGCCCAACGGACCTACAGCAAACCATGACTGGTGAGCACGACTACAGGCACTTGTGGATCAGTCAGTCTTGTGGATCCAGTCAGATGCTTGAGTTGTTCAGGGAACCCAGAGGTTGTTCTCAGAATCCATTCGTAAAAATAACAGTGGAGATGCCTGAAGTTTGACTCTTGAGTTCTGGCCTTACAAATCACACCTGGAACAGGACGCAGCTGTCACAGCATCTGATAGCAGGTCAGTTTAAGCCCTCCGTTAAAACCGAGGTCTACATTTGTCTTTACTGCGTCAGTCCACTTACTCTACAGATTAAAAATGGTGAAATGCGGAATATGAAAACAGGATGAAGGATGTATTTGTGACTGAAAGAAAATTATCTAGACGAAAATCCCAGCTGTGCCGACTGAGTCTGCCTTTCACAGATTTGACTGCCAGGCCGCAGCTTGATGATTGAATATGGAAAACGCACAGCGGAGTAAAGCCAAATAAGTTACACCGTACACCAGGCTAGTGCATCTGAGGAGAACCAAGTATATCCATCAGAGAAATGCTCTGCATCCACTCAGTCAGGACACGAACGCCACAACCAGCCGAGGAACAAATCACCAAGAATCCATCCGGGGATTATGAGGCTGGTATAATATGAAAGTCAGATTTGTTAAGCTCCATGCAATAAATTGTGTTTTCCAGCCCAATAAATATTTTTGCATTTATTTCAAGGATACTTCAGCAGAGGAGAGCATTAACATAGACCAGAAATGAACGATTCACTCTCCATGAAATGTACAGAGCGTTCAATATGAATGTGTAATAAATAAATCCAAGTAATAATGCGTGACAGAAATATTTAATTTTACCCTGGTTTTCTTGTGAATGTGTGTCTGTTACAACAGAAATAGTGACATCATAGTTATAGTGTAGCTTTTATCCATCTATCCATCCATCCATCCACTTTCCATACCCACTTGTCCTACGCAGGGTGATGGGGCCCTGAGCTTAAATAATGTATACTATATATATATTCATTTATTATGTATTTCATATATATTTATAATATATTTATTCTAATTCTGTAGTAGCATGTTAAGAAATAATGTTAAAACGCAACCCTTTACAATTATTTGTCAGACAGAAACTTTTGTCTGAAGTTAACACAGCATTAAATGTCGTATATCACGATACTACAAAAAACAGCCAGCGGTTTGCGGTGAGTCATTAATATCCTCTTAAAACATATAAACAGATAGCTGGATAATGAGCAGGGAATGAGATCTGTCTGATTAAATCGTGGCTTCAGGTGCACGAGGCGCCCACAGGCAGGTACATTACAGGAATCACTGAGTCCCATCCGGCGGCAGCAGTCTGAGCAGATAAATAAAGCACAAAATAAATGAGATGGTGTTGGTATTCATCATATTCATGTCTTTGGAGTTTGGCTGCATGTGGGAAATAATTGGATAGTTAATCGGCTGCTTCTCGACGCTGCTAATCTCACATGAGGTGGCATCATCGTGCATCCATGGTGATCTCAGATAGCTTTGGTCACTCTGTAGTATATAAGTGTAAGACAGGGTCCCTGGCCTTGTTCAGAGTAAACATTCAGGATGCAAACAGGCGTGCTGGCCTCCCTCCCAGAGCACAGACCTGTACACCTGGTCACCTTGTTCAGCTGTTCTGCCATTACCTTTGTAACTGTGTGGCCACAAACACAACAGAGATGCTGGAAACGTACATGAGAGAGTGGGACCTGTTTTATGGGCTGTATAGTAAAGTCATTGATCAGCACTGACTAGCTTAACTTTTGCACTCGTTACTACATCAACTTCTACACCTGACTTCATCAACTTCTACACCCCTGACTTCATCAACTTCTACATGTATGTAACTATTTCTTGGAAAAGTTGTTCCCTGAAAAACAAGCCTTAGATCAGAAGGTTTTCAAAACATTCCTCCATAGCTTTCTTGATGGTGCATAGAAAGTCATATCCATAAAGAAGACTGGATAAGAGGGAATATGGGGTGGAGAGGGGATGCTGAATGCTAGCTGGGGAATGACAGCATGAAGCAGGAGTGGAAAGTGGAGAGGAAGATCTCCGGGTTCAGCAAGGTGCATGACTCCGGTAAAGTCAGGAACCAGGAGAGGGCAGGTGGCTTAGAGTTCTTCTTTAACAGATGTGGCTGAGCTCAGAAGGAGGTCCGCAAGAAATCACATCCCTCATCACACACATAAACACACACACACACACACACACACACACACACACACACGTAGGGTAAACATATCCTTATGGGGACCGCTCATTCATTTCAATGGGAAAAATGCTAACGCTAACTATGACAACCTTAACCCCTACACTACTCTAACCATAACCATAAGTAACCAGACAAAATACAAGAGTTTTTACATTTTTAGTTTTTTCATAGCAGTCACAGATTTTAATAAAATAGAGTTTTCCCTTATGGGAAGCAGGAAACCGGTCCCCATAAGGGAAAAAAACGGATATTTATCATGTTATGGGGACATTGTGTCCCCATAAGGATATGCAAACCCGCTCACACACACACACATACACACACACACACCTTAAACATAAGAAACTAAATAAAATATGAGAGTTTTGGCATTATTACTTTTTTGATTGTGTTCACAGATCTTTGTGGGGACCTGAAAAATGCTCCCAGCAGCATAAAAAAACAGGTTTTTATTATATTGTGGGGGACATTTAGTCCCCACAGTGCAATATAAACCTAATCCACACACACACATTTATATTCATACCTTTGTGGGGACTTTATATTCATACCTTTGTGGGGACTTTCCATTCATTTCTCTGGGCATAATCCAAATCCCAACTATGATAACCTTAAATCCTACACAGCCCTAATCTTAACCATAAGTAACCAAACAAAATACAGTTTTAGAAATTAGTTTTTTGATTTTTATAAAATCGAGTTTCCCCTTTTGTGGACCTGAAAAATGTCAAATTAACAGGATTTAATCACATTGTGGGGGACAGCGTAATATATTACATTGTGGTCACTACAATGTAATATATACAGTTACGTGAAAAAGAAAGGACACTCTCAGTTTGAAGGTTTTATGTATCAGGACATAATAAAAACATTATTTGGTCCTTAGTAGGTCTTAAAATTAGGTGGATACTACCTATGATGAACAAAAACATTTGACTCAATACACTCATTATTTATTTAACAAAGACTAAGCCAAAATGTGGAAGCAGTGTGTGAAACATTAAGACTTTCAATGGGGATTCAGAGGGTAAGTAGCAGTCAGGTGCTGATTATCAAATGCACTTGATTAATTGGTCATCAGCAAGTGTTACCAGCTCTATAAAAGCAGCTTGGTCAGTTTGCTGTTCTGGTGCAGTCATGTGTGTGTTATAATGCCAAGGAGCAAAGGCACCAGCAACCATCTTAGAAAAGCAATCAATCTGGGAAGGGTTATAAGGCCATTTCCAAACAATCTGAAGTCCATTTTTCTACAGTGAGAAAGAATCATTCAAGACAGTTGCCAGTCTTTGCAGGAGCGGACGTCCGGGCAAATTCACCCCAAGGTCAGACTGCGATGCTCTGATAAGCTGTAAAAAAAACCTAAGAGCTACATCACAGACTTTACATCACATTACAGCCCTCAATTAGCATGTTAAATGTTAAAGTTCATGACAGTACTATTAGAAAAAGACTGAAGACGTTTGAAAGGGTTGCCAGGAGAAAGCTTCTTCTCTCTAAAAAGAACAATGAAGCATGGTTTGGGTTTGCAAAGCTGCAGTTGAAGATACCACAAGACTTCTGAAGTTGAGATGTTTGGCCAAAATGCACAGTGCCACGTTTGGTGAAAACCAAACACAGCATATCAGGTGTCAGACACGGTGGTGGAGGGGTGATGATTTGGGCTTGTTCATCAGCCACAGGACCTGGGCACCTTGCAGTCTGTGAGTGGACTGTGAACTCCTCTGTATACCAAAGCATTGTAGAGCCATATGTGAGGTCATCTGTCCCACAGCTAAAGCTTGGCTGAAACTGAGTCATGCAACAGGACAATGATCCCAAGCCCACCAACAAATCTAGAACAGAATGGCTAAAAAAGAAAAGAATCAAGGTGCAATGGCCAAGTGCAAGACCGCAGCTTGATAGAAATGCCGTGGTGGGACCTTAAGAGAGCCGTGCATGACTGGATGCCGGCAAACCTCAACAGAACAGGATGTCGTAAAGAAGATTGGGCCAAAATCACTACAATCGATACAATAACGTGAGAGACTGACAAAGTCATACAGAAAACGATTACTTTAAGTTATTGATGTTATAGGTTGTTTTACAAACTATTGAATCATGGGGTGTACTTAGTTTAACCCTCGGTTGAACAAAGCACAGATAAGTTGAGCGAAACCTTGAGGGTTTAGCACCATCCAGCCTAAGAGAGAAGCTCAAGGCGATGCAGGCTGTGGACCCTGTTGTGGCATGGATGACAGGCAACATCACCAACAGGCCCCAGCTCCTCCATGTGGTAGCAGTGGGGTTTTTTTTTTTTTTTTTTTTGATGTGCACGCTGATTGCTGTTTGTTTGGGGGAAACTCAGATGTGCACGCTGATTGCTGTTTGTTTGCAGGTGTTTATTAGCACAGCAGGAGTGTGTTTGACCTCTGGCACAAATGTGGTCCTTCTCCTCCCATTTGAAAGGAGTTTATTTCATTTACATATTAATGAGAAATCTGTTTGTCTATGCAAATTGACTGCTGGATACTTCTGGACCTGTCCCCTTACTTCTAAAGAGTGGGAGAGAAATAATAATAACAATAATAATAATATAGAAAAATTAAAATTAAAAAAAAAAAATCTTATCTCTGACTTCATTAGTACATTTTCAATATCAATGAATTTTATCAAAGTAAGCTACTCTTAATTAGCATTGGTATGATACTGATTAATATTTTGGTAAACATTATATAAACTGATTAACTTAAATCGAATAAAAGTCATGAAACTAAACTGTGATATTTAACCACCAAACAGACTAATCATAGCTCTGTGATGGATCCTCTTATCTGTGGCCAGCAAGGCAGAGAGCCAGTCCTCAGTACTATAGTTGAGCAGAGGTCAGCTCTACATGAGCTATCTGCCGTATATGGAAACAGCAGCAGAGAGTCAGGGGGCGGCATGTCGATTTGAACCAAGGAGAACAAAGAGGGCGTCGGTGAGCTATTCGGGGAATGGGGGCTGCTGCAGACGCTCTGCCCAGCGGGCCACCAGCCGAGGGCCAGCCCGAACAGCTCGAAGAGCTCATTAGTGCTCACTGGAGCTGCATGACATTGACCTCCTCCAGAACCACGATGGGGTGAGCATGGTCCGGAAGTGATGGAGACCTACAGGGCCAGCCTGGTCCGGGGGGCTGAAGTATGGGCCAGAGAATCGATGCCTGATAGGTCGGCCCTTGTGAGACATGCTCTAGCTGTCCAATCTCTGTCTGGTCTTTGGCATGTGCTGGTCACTTGAAGTGCAGCAGAATTTCATCATTCTTTGAGTGTGTGTCTCCACACAGCCTAGGTGTATTTTAACGACATGGTACCAAACTTAAAAAGGTACAGACAGACTTGGATGACAACTTCTTCAAAGGCAGCTCTCCCTAAACATGAAGGGAGAACTTAATATCATCATCCAAGGTGTACCTCTGCCTTGTGTCCTGGGATGGACAGGAATCTTGTCCAGGGCGTCCCCTGACTTGTGTCCTGTGATGGATAGGAATCCTGTCCAGAGTGTCCCCTGCCTTGTGTTGTGTGATGGACAGGAATCCTGTCCAGGGTGTCTACTGCTTTGTATCCTGCGATGGACATGCGTCTTATCCAGGGTGTCCCCTGCCTTGTGTCCTGTGATGGACAGGAATCCTGTCCAAGATGTCCCCTGTCTTGTGCCCCGTAATGGACATGCATCTTATCCAAGGTGTACTCCAGCCTTGTGTCCTATGATGGGGTATCTATGTCCCAACCACCCCACCCCAGTCCCACTGCTGGAAGATGAATGCAACCAAAATCAAGAATACTGGATTTTTTAGTAAAAAAAAAGAGAATATTTTGCACTAAATATTCTTGTAGGAATAGCCCAGAGTCTACCTTTCCACAAAAAATGACAGTATTGTCAAAATTCTGATATATAACTTTGGAGACCATAAACTTGTCATAAACTTGGACACATCATCTCAGCTGTTATTGTGTGTTTTCACATTCATTTATTAACGTGGATCTTTACTGCAAGTTTTTGATATATAAAGGAAACATGTAACATATGCCTTGTCTGGCTTTTACAGAAAAGGTCAGAATGACATGTCGACGGGACAGGAATGATCTGTGCATTTACGCCCCCACCAGCTGAACCCAGATGACTGACCCAGTTGCCTGCATGTATTTCCAAAAACAGAGAAAGTATATTTTAGCTGGCTTCCTATTCACACGCTGCCAAAAACAGTTATGGAAAAATAATTAGGAAACTTTAATTGAGCTCAGTTTGGGATCAAGCCCCAGAATTAGGTCAGATGTTATGAATTTCATATAACACTTAAATGGCTTCTGATGGACCGTCTTGTCCGTCAAATGAATGAATCACAGTGTGTATGAAATGACACTTATATACACACATTACTTCATAAAGAAACTGGCATAACAAATCGATCGACAGATTTTTTTACTAGTCAGCCAAATTTTTAATTTTTTTTCCTGACATCGGAGTCTGTGACTGGATACTACATACAGTCACCATTTTATTTCACAGCGTGGAAAACGGCTCTCGGGAGCAGTTATGAGCTTTGGCTCAGGCGGAAAACTCCACAGCCTTTAAATTTCACCAATTCCCTTCGTCTCACAGCCTACACATAGGTGGAGAATTTTTATTAGTGTCCATCATCATCATCATCATAGAACAATACCCAAAGTTGTCAGGCTTTGACAGGACTGGGCTTGTAGAGTCAAACCTGGTTTCTAACATAGGCTGGTAACAGTTCGCCACCATCTACAGCAGTAACATACTGCAGGGTGACAAGGCTGCCCTCTAGTGATGACTTTAGCACTTTGTACCTTGACAAACATTTCCTGAAAGATGCATGTATTGTCTGTGCCAGTGTATGAACACTAAGACACTAGGAAACATGCACAGAAATTGCCAGAAACAGCCTTAGATGTGCAAACAATACTCTTAAATTAAGGCAAAACTGAGCTGGAAAGGCGCAAATTATATGGAACCAGTGAATATTTTTTTGGATGTGCATATGAGTTTTAAAACAACCAGATGCACTCTGGCAGAAATGTAAAACTGGAAGGCAACCCGAGAGGGAGATAAAATTGAAACTGTCCAGTCTTCAACAAGCAAGTCTTCACCGGGCTGAAGCTCACAATTATAGCAATAAATCAGCTTCAGACTTAAACACAAGGACACACACTGCTCATGGTGAGAGAGATTCACAGCAGGGATGTTTCTCGCCAAACTTCCAGATGGTCCCCATGTGATGGCTGCAGAACATGACAAACGTCCCTGGTCAGAATATCTCATAAGGCCGTTCGCTTCCTGTGAGGACCCTGGACCACAGACAAACAAGCGCGGAGAGCATATAGCATGGGTGTTTCTGAGAAATACTTTAGGCTAATGCTATGAAGTCTTGGCTATAACATATGTAGAAGCTGTAACATTTAATGTTCATCATGGCTGGGTTACAGATCTCTACAGCAAACATCTGCAAGTTCCTGATGGGAAGAGCAACAGGATCCCAGGACTCAGCCTCTGCTTTAGGACAGCAGAACTGACTAAGGAGGAGTCTCTGAGATCAGAACAGGGCTTAGGGGGATGCGGGGGGGGTCCATTTCAGACACTTTGCCAATTCGGGCACCGTAGTGCAAATATTTCTAAACTTCTGTACATTATATTCAGTTGGACCTTGACTCCAGATGGTAACTTGCTTCATCATTTGAGACTTTGCGAATGCATCTCTCTAAGAGTAATTTCAGATCAAAGGAACATATAGACAAAATACACTGGTGCCCAAAAATACAGTATCAGCCTGTAGTCCAAAATATTAAACTCACGCACGGTGCGTTTGATCCCTGTCAAACATACACAGTGCCCAAGATGTGGCATATATATGTCTAGGAGACCACAATCGTAATCTAAAACATATTTATTTGATTTATAAGCATATTCAAAATACCGCTCAGTATTTCCAGGACAGAATTTTTTGATTAGAGGAAAAAAATTGTTAGTTATATTTTTTCATTTCCACCTATCTACTCTAAACTGAGATTTAACAACAAGCAATACTTTTCATATTGTTCTTAATAAGTCAATAAGAAAAAAACAAAGGTGCTGACAATTTCTGATATTGATATAATCTAAGACTATGCTACTGATAACAAAAGTATATTCAAATTATGAAGAATCTTGAAGTTTGGTCGGTCCACTGTCTCATTGCACATATTTGTTCCAGTTCGGATACAACATGACCACATCTTTCAGCAATGACCTGCGTCTAGTCCAGCATTATTATATATTTTGTGTGGCGTAAACTGCACGCTGTCCTTTGTCATTGGTATACAGCACCCCCTGCTGGGGGGTAAACAATCAACAGAACCTGTGTAAATAGAACATTTTTAGAAATTGGAGGGAAAGAGAGGGTGGAGGGACGGACTGTTGGTATTGCTCCAGCATCTCAGGGACAACAGGAAGGTGTCATGTAGGCCACAGCCCTGCTACTCCCAACTCCAAACAAGCCATGGAACAGACTCCACAAATTCAATTTAGCTTCACATTCGAAGGATGACTCTATGCCTCATGGACACAGAATGAGGCGAAACTTGCAGTAAAATACACTCGACCCCAGTGTATCACAGCAGCAAAATGCTGGTAGCAGCATTTCGGTGATTTTGTTCATTTTGAGGATGCTTAACAAGCTTTGCTGTCAGTCAGAGGTAACGAGAAGGATGTCTGCTACACTTTAAAGTCAATTCACTTGGCAACATAACAGATCTGATACACAAGGTGCTTTGTTCACATGCCTATACTATCAAACCAAACTTGGCAGCATCCTTTAGCTCAGATACGGATGTGGCTTTATTCAGGCTTTCAATGAGAGTACAGTGACATGCATCTGACCAGAATCTAACCTTTACACTCTGCACAGGATGAATTTGGGATGATTAATTGAAATCATAAAGCCATAGCTGTGGGTGGCACCTTTGTATGCAGGCTTCACAAAGTGGTATGAATAAAACAACCTGTTAGCTTTGATTTGAAATTCAAGATCCTTCTCAGCACTTTTCCACGACGAAACGTTTTACCAGTTAATATCCCTTAAAAAATAAAATAATTAATTACTGGATCTTGTGAGATTCTTCTTAACGTACTTGATTTATTTGGTCTACAACAAAGCAGAGATTCAGCTTAAGATTCATTCTTTCATGTCCCTCTTGTACATATCTATGAGGTCATGAAGACTTCCTCTCCCACGTCACTTACAGATTCATCATCTAAGTCCTCTTTAGACTAAGTGTGAATGGAACCCTGGTTGGGGTAGAAAGAACATACTGAATGTAACACTCCTAACAACCCAAAGACCTCTCAAGGAAGACCATAGGCGTTCATTTCCCACAATTCCTTGCCTTGAACTGATTACGCCAATCAGATTTTGGTTGGGTTTCCTGACTCCAGCAGAGACAGTCTGCATGATCACCTTCCATTCATGACCCTCCAAACGTTCCATCTGCTTCATTATTAAGCTTCCAGTAAAAAAAAAAAACAGTACTTTTGATTTTCATATCACTTTGTTTAAAGTGTTTCACCCCACACTTTGTAATGCCTCTATTTACGTATATAATATCATCTGCCCTCCTTCTAGTTTTCAAAGTTCCAAAACCATTTTAGTTATTTGCTATCACACTCTATTCAACACTGTTACACAACACTATGACCCTTCTGTGTGTGGCAAAAAGTGATCTTAACATCATTGTTTACAATCAGTGGTATATTTATGCAGATACATCTTCAACAGAACATGGCACCTTCTCATAACATGCCACTCTTTTGTTTACTTCAGAGGAATTTATGGGGGAAAGAGAACAGCCAAAGAGGTGATCTTGCGATAATTTGAGAGTCTAGTGAAAGATTCAGTCTTTAGAACTAAATATTGCGTCAGATATATGATTACAGCGGGAAAAGCTTCTGAGCCAAACGGGAGATGGAAGACTAAGTTGTTGACAGAGGAAAGATTTAAAGTCCATTACTACCATTGCTTTTAGGTCTCCTAGGTGGCCCGGCTCACCCACATAGCCGCGAACTACATCAACATCAATACGGAAGCCACACAAACAAAGAACAGACCCCCGGTCTTGATCCTTATCAGCTTCGGAAATGCGTGACCGGTACAAGGCTTCGGAATGGCAACCGGAGATTCGGAGGGAAAAGCGGGCTCTTCATTCCCGGACTGTTGTGGCCTTGAGAGGGTGAACACAGATGGTTTTGTAGATCCCTGTCAATTTCAGGATGCCCTTGAGCATGAAACCTCACAGATATCATTATGATAAATATATAATAGAATCCTATCAGAACTGAGGATGAGGTTCACCTTTGTTTTTGGTACATAAATCTTTAAATAATGAGTTAAAACACCACTGGTATCAAAGCGCTTCTTCATTATATTTGGTTGCATTTGCCAGATAGTGGTGGATGAGATTATGGAAGTGGTTAACTGGCCAGTTGATGATGCAAAATCTATACAAGAGGCAGCTGACAATGCAAACTAAATGGGGCATTAGTGCGGGATGATAAGTATTCCCAACCAAAGTGACACCAAAGCAGGGCTCACAATTGGTTCATTAATGAGGTATTCAGCCTGAAACTCTTCGTGCAACATCCAGATGTTTACATAACAAGATCTTATCATCGCAATCCATAGCAATAAAATATTTATTATAACGTGCTACCCAATGTGCTAATTATGAATAGGAATTTTAGTCATTAATCTTCCAACTTGAAAGATTTCTTTTTATGAAATCTTAAGAGTAACATTACAGAAAAAATGCTAGTCTTTTGTTCTCTATCCATGATGTATTTCATAATAAAAACTGCATATTTATATGGTGACAAGAGTAATTATGTTCCAACGGAAACAGTGAATGGTTTAGTCCAACTGACAAAATGTAGAACACGATATGGACACATGTTTCAGATCAAGGAAGTTCTGACGCTTTCTTCTGCAAAATCTGTGCTCCGAGTTCTCTAGAGAAAAATAGTCCAAATAGTCTTCCATAGACTTCCACACATTAAAGAAACCAAGGATGGGCTCCTTCTGTTGTACCATAGAGAATTTTCACATTTAGACAGTGGTCAACCCTCAACTTTTCTATTCCAGCTTCCTGTGACCTCTGCTGCTGCCCTAATGTCGTGTATTCCTCACATGGAATTGTATACTTGGCCATGGTGATAAATTAGCTGCCCCCTGCTATGTCATGTTGTCACATATGGGTTAAATGCAGAGGACACATTTCATTGTTGGGTGCTCTGGTGTGTCAACAATGACCACTAATCGCTAAATTCATTCAATTCAATATGTTGTCATCTCAAGGGCTGTCTGGACTGGGTAGGAAAGGAGCAACTGGCGCTGTGATCCATCCCCGAAAAAGGACTGACAGCCAAACTATTGTAAGAGACCTGATCTTGCCTTTCTAGAACGTTCCATCAACAATCTGCAATGTTACAGATTGACATTGTTTTGTATTTCATCTATCAATGAACCTGTATTTAAATTAAAGATTTTCAAAGTCAGGACAATAATGTTCTAGTGCAGAGGACAGATGACAAGCCTAGGGGTACGCTTCTCTTGGATGTGGGATTCTCCACAGACCGGCACATGCTGCTTGTCAGTGCGGATTGTCAGAGACTGGTCAAGTTTGGGAAAAATATGCTGGATTCCCTGTTGCTTTATTTCCTGATTATCCCAAGAACAGTAATTCATTAAGACAGCAGTGTAGCAATAACACCAACAAGAATGGATAAATATTGATGACAAAGGAGAGGGTTGGATTACATTAAAGAGGCACACCAGGTCCCGTCCCATTCAATACAGGGTTCAGCCACTTTAGGAGGCCAACAGTCTGTATTTATGTAGCCCGGATATGCCAATCCAGGCCCTCAGCTGGTTCCAATTTCATCTGATTATCCTAACTGGGGACTTCATGTGGTTAAAATGAGCACTGCAGTTCCCCCCATCTTTATACACTCAAAAAATAATCATGCACTCGGCTACCAATCCCTTTAACTTACATTCCTATGGAAGTTCAGATCTGAACAGGAATTATTGTAATAACCAGAAACTTTCAGCAGGAAATGGCAGATAAATGGATGGTAAGCAGAAGGCTGTTTGAACGCATGTAGGACAACAACAATCAATAAGCACTCATCCCAGCATGAAGGTATCTAAAGATCTCCATCCGTAGCATTAACTGTGACAGACACTGGCTAATGGAAGCTGACCACCAAGCTGAAAAGTCACTCTGGATTCTGCACATGGTGCTATTTTATTATTTGCTTATTTTTTACAAGTGACAGGTTGAGTGAAGCTTGTAATGTGTGTCCATACTGCAACAGACTGGCTTTGTGTCTCACGCTTCATGAGGTTTTCGCTGCATGCTGGGTGAGCTATCATGGATTTTTTTTTTTTTTTACCAAAGCATGCAATCACACTCCCTGGCGACATAGTCTTTTTGCTCACATAAATCTGCTGGCAGAAAGCAGGCAATTGGCTGCTGTTTACCTGTCCTTGGTGACCCAATATTCTCTGGTGGCTGGTTTGTGTCTCAGAAGGTTGTGGGGTCCGGCTTAGCATTTTTCGACTTACTGCATCTAATCGCAGTGCTGAACCGCAGATGAGTGTAGGTGAGAATGACAGGTAGAACGGGGATACTACAGTGCCTGGGGTTGGGGAGCAGGAGAAGTGTGACTTTTTTTGAAACCACAGAAAACCTTACTTAATGTGCTTTAGCTGTACTATAATTTTCCAGACCTGGATACAATTAAAAGCAGGAAGGATATGGAACATTTCTGAAGACGAATCCCTGACCACAACAGACAAATACAAACAATTACCTAATTGGAACCACTTTCCAAACCCACATCCCTGACATTTCCTGGTATCATGCAAAGGACAACCTTTAGATGCTGAAACTTGAAGGTTTGTGGCATGATAAAACATCCTTAAAAAGTGCAAAAAAAATAACATAGCTCACTGTGTTTGAAGGTCCCGCGAACTGGAACCACATTTAAATAGAACTGATTGTAGTTTAAACTCGTAGCACAGAAACATAAAGCCTATCACACATCCATCAAAGGAGGAAAACTGAATTTGACTTTAGAGTGTAAGCGTGCGTGAAATATCCCTTTAAAATGTTGCTTTTTCTATACTAAAGCCAACCAACATGTCAAAATGGATCCTCTGTCTGGTTTTGGGACAGAACAGCATACCTGACAGGTGTAGCACAGAGGTGCACTTCTGGAATGTAGCGATCGGTGTTTGTTATTACTGTACGAATCCTTCTCTCGCCCTGGTGAGTGGTGAGACTAAGTAAACACGAACAGCTGGGAAAATGGTTTAGTATGTTTGACTAAGACCTGTATTTAATTAATTAAACAAGGTCCTTGATATTGTTTCTCGGGAGTTTGTACAATTTATGTATTTTAATAGTATCTGAATAGTATTTTTAAATAGGTAACTGAAAACACTACTTGTAGTGAATGGTAGTAAGCAAAGCTTCAGTTGTTTCCCTTAATGATTTAATTACCATTAAATGTCTATTTCGGTATAAATCTTTGTCTGAAAATATAACGATCGACATGATTTTGTGTTAATTACCATGTTTATTCCTTGTCTGAACAAAACGTACGGACGGTAGCTGAGTAGCTATCGGGTCTAGGAACCCAGGTGTGATGCGTTAGTGTTCCCGGACCCGTAAGACTGCTGTACACTTCCGGGCAGGGCGCGACACGAAGATGGCGGTGGTTTGATTGTGTTGTCGAGTAATTTTTGACTAAATTTACTATTTCACAGACTTGAATTGCGTAACGTTTTGCTTTTTGTTGCATTAGCGTGACGACAGCATATCAAGAGTTATGCACCGACCGAACTTTCGACCTCCTGCTCCTCCAGGCGGAATGGGCCCGAGACCTGGGGGATATCGTAGTCCCACAGCCGGGTTCGATAGCGGAGGAGCGGGCGCGTTTCACCCTCCACCTTGGGCTTTTCCAAACGGTCCTCCTCCGTCGTTCGGACCCAGGATCGCGCAGTACTGTGGTTCTCCCGATACTCCTCCGAGAGATTTTCACGGCAGTAATAATGGTGGCGGCGGAAAGGGTCGGTTTTACGGCAGTCCGTCCCCGGGCCGCACGCCGAGGCGGCCTTCTGCGAGCCCTAGATTTACTCCACCCTATAAAAAAAGCCCATATCACTCAGAAAGTCCTGGACACCACAAGGGCTATCAGGTAACTAAACACCGAAATGTCTGTGAGCCAGGTTAAACTTACATTTTCTTCTCGAGCTGAATGTTCTGGCGGACCAACGTTACGATGACTAGTCTGTGTATCTAATTAATTATATTCCCTAGTACATGTCTACCGTACCTGTTTGGTTTTTTTGCTGTTTCATGAGGCACTTAAGTCCTTAAAACGACCCTGAGCTCTCAGATTGAGCGCAGCAACAACGTTAAATGTCCCACTGTTCTTAGTGAGTCAGTGCACGAGATCCACATGTGGCGTTTGTGTCCTATAGTTTGTCTATGGAGATGGTCGAACGGGATGATTATTGATTAATGTGTCTACGTGATGATTTCTTCCCGAAGGGTTCCCCACGGACCTCCACCCCGTTCGGGCCAACGCATGGCAGGGAGAGGGTGGCAAATGGCGTGGAAGCGTTTTACAACCCGACTATGCTGCAGGACCCCTGGGCTGGTCTGCAGCCAGTTGCTGTGACAGACGCGAAAGCCAAAAGTAGCACAGAGCAAGCCTCGCACACGGGCAGGAGAGGGAGATATTTTAACCGCTGAAGAGAGACACAGCTGCAGCAGTACACTTTCTGGGTTACACTTTTTAAAAAGTTTTTATTTTGTAATATGTGAGTGTTTGCCAACTGGAGTGTAGCGTGGTGTCATTTTGGATACTGCCTTATCAGTGTAGGATCACCAGCAATCGGCCTGACTGTTACCTGTCCATGCTGCAGCTCTTCCTAGCGATTACCTCCTCCTGGCATGCGGATGGCTATGAGCACCCGTATGTTTTTGTCTGATAGGTCTGCGGAGAGGTGCGTACTCCATACGCACACGTGGCCGGCGTGCGCCACCATAGCCCGTCTGCCGTTGTTCTGGATCCGTCACTCATCATTGAAGAAGTCTGGGAACAAGGATGTCGCTTCAATATACTCGTGTGGGAAGGTGTGCCGCGCACATGTTTGCTGTAGGGGGCTCTGTCCCGGGGCAGCTGTAACTCTCGGGGTGTCAGAAGTTCCTGCCCACGGCTCTCGCTGACACTCCGCACTCGGGGCTGCAAACCGGTGCTGCCGTTTTATCCCCACAAGCGTTTTTTAATCGAAAGACTTTCACAAACCTCTATTTGTAGAAGCTGAATGTCTTCGCATGGATTGTGAGTCACACAAGTGACCATAGACCGTTTGTACACAATGGCAATATGTATCCGTCAACTGTCGCTGCTGAAATTCTCCCTCACAAACTGCATTTCTTCTATCAAATCTACAACATATACAGTACAGGTTCCTCAGGTCTTTTTTTTAAATGTAAATATTTTATGAGAAAAGCGGGTAACAGGTTGAGTCAGCTGGTTAGGTTTTTTTTCCCCGAATGTGTGATTTTCTTAAACTTATCTGTGTGTAATGTGTGCTACTTGTGGCTGTAGGACTCACACACGATTGACTTCAGATGCACCATTCATAGTTTGGGTCTAAGGCCTCAAGTATGTCTCTCTGCTTTTACGTTGCTCCTTTGTACGCACGCTGTACCTGTGCTGCTCTGTGACCCAGGACCAGTTTGATAATGGTTGTTCTGAAGGCAACTGATCTGCCTTTCTCTAGTTTGATGGCTTCCTCTACCAGCCTTTGTTTTATTTATCTCTACAGGTAATCTGTTAGTTTTCTCTGAGTGATACTTTTGAGTGCTTCTTCTGCTTCCTGTCTCTGCTCTTTCTCACCTGAGCTTTTGTCAGGGTGGCTAGACTCGGAAATGTTCTGTTGTAAAGAGAACTAGTTAATTTAACTAGTACAGTAACGTGTTCTGTTTGTATTAAAATGTTATACATTTTATACATTGTGTAAAAGCTACTTGGCTATCTTGATAATTTACTGTGACTTGAAGCATCAATGTTTGAAAAAAATAAAGTGTCCCGTTGACGTGTAGATGAACCAGAAGAGTGATTTTACATAGGGCGTTACAGGCAATTTATTCATTTCACTATGGAGCATGGTGTAGAACTGAGGACATGGCAGGTTACGCGTCAACAAGCAGCTCTGGTGTGGCTGTAACTGTTAGGTCATGGAAAGGTCTGGTTTGTTTCTGTGTGTGTTGAACGGGGACAGCAGACAGATCGGTTGTAATACTCTCATTCAGCATCATCAGCCCAAAAGTAGAGCTGAACAGCTGCACATTTCTCAAAGTGCTCAGCAACCTGGGGTGATATCAAAGGTAAGTATGGGCTCAATTTATGGGTAGAGTTGTATGGTTTATCGTCACACACAAAAAGCCATTTCATCAGTATATGTATATTCAATTTCGAAACATTCTTGGCCTGATTTGGGGTTAAGGGTTTTGCTGAAGGGCCCCATGATATTTCTCTTGGATTTGACCTTATGACCCAGGCTTAGGGCCTCCACAAAACATCAAGTAATGATAAATTACTTAATTGCCATTTGCATAAGTACATTGGAATGCTCTCTTTGCCTGCCCTATCTTGTTCTCCATAGCTTTGGTTTGTCCTGCAGTGGTGACCCTCATGTGTGGTTTCCCCTGGAGCTCGGGGGCGGTTAAATCTTTTGGCAAATTTTACTGCCATCTGCTGTTGCTGGGATGGTACTACACCTCATTTAAGGGGAACCACAAAACTGATTAAGAGGCTCTTGGATCTTTCATGGAAGAGTTAAGCAGCAATAAAACAGACCGACGCAATCAGCTGTTCACTTGG
This sequence comes from Mormyrus hasselquistii, assembly GCA_026779605.1. NCBI lineage: Eukaryota > Metazoa > Chordata > Actinopteri > Osteoglossiformes > Mormyridae > Mormyrus > Mormyrus hasselquistii. The sequence continues at coordinate 1,361,817 of JAODKE010000111.1, read as the reverse complement.
ATAACTAATGGGGGCTGAAAGCTTTTTGGTACAGCTAGGTTTCAGGATTTAATTTATGGAAAATGCCCAACTAAATTGTATGAAATTTGACCAGTTAAACACACTTGATAATATTGGATTGTTGTAGCTACCCAATTCCTATATGGGGTGCTGTTTCATTCATCAGTATCAGAAATGGTTGGGCCTGTGCAACACATTAAGATATCTGCATTTTAAAATGTGAAATTCTTTAATAAACATTTACAGGGGGGAAAAATCCATACAAAAGACATTGTTGCCCTTTTGGGAACAGAGCTGAGTGCGGTTTGTTTTGGTTTTAGCACAACTAAAGACCATCTGTCATTTGCTTTAGAAGGTTAAATTTAGATCAGATTTTGAAGAGTTTGCCACGTGAAACCAACCTTCAGAAAAAATATTTCTCCATAGAGAAAGTGACTTATCCAGTGTCTTTATTACCACACTTGGTTGGTCCAAAACTTAATTTTCAGTCGCACAGGTAGTTAATGTCATACCTAATCAGGTTTGAACTACTTAGTAAAAACTTTTGATTAGTCGGCCCTGAAGCAATTAAAAAAGGCGTTGATCGCTAAGGAACAGATACAAATGGGGATTTGGTTAGGCAGAGTGTGCACCCAAAAAGGGGAGTTTAATTTAAAAGACATCAGTAGAATAAAAACAATACCAAACTGCAAGGGTGAGAAAGACCCCCGTGGGCTGTTTAACAGGGGCCGGGGCAAAAAGAAACACTGTTCAGTGGATGAATCCTGTCAAGTCACACAGCTTGTGTTCTGTGGATGGGGGCCCCAGTCAGAAGGGTAGGCCCCGGCCCCTGAGTGCCGCTGCGTTCATGTGCGGCATGAAGCCGGGTGGGAAGGGAGCCATGGTGGGCTGTGAGGGCGAGCCCCAGCCTGGACCAGGCCGGTGGGGGGGCGGGGGCAGCGGGGGCGGCAGCACGTGGTCCGCTCGGTTCAGGCTGTGGTTGTAGCTGGGGTGGGGCCGGCCCTCCATGGGCAGTGGGCTGTGGTTGAACTCAAAGCGATGGTCCTTGTCACCGCTGAACATCAAGCTGCCGCCGGTGTGGGCTGGCGCGCCCCCCCCACAGGGGAAGGCCTCCGGAAACCCTGGGGGGGGCTGCTGTGCAGAAGGAGGCGGGGCCGTGCTCCTGAACATGTCCCTAAGTGTGTGAGGGGGCACTGCCCCCAGGTAGCTTGCTCCAAAGGCCTCAGTGGGGTAACCAGCAGGGGGAAAGGGCAGTGGAGGCAGGGGCAGTGGCGGCGGCGGCACAGGGGCAAAACTGGGTGGGTGCGGGGGACATGGGGGCGGCAGATAATCAGGCTCAGGGGGAACACTTCCATCCATGTCGCTCCCCCTGCTGGCGAGCTGCTGACCGCCCTCGGACCGGTAGTCGAGGTCCTCTCTGGAGGGGGGCGGTTCAGGGGGCTCTGGGGGCCTCTGGTCAGGGGGCAGGATCAGGGGTGCCTCTGGGGGGGCAGCAGGGGGCAGCTGTGCGACCGAGACCCCGCTGCTGTCTGACACTGAGGGGGGAAAAAGTGTTTTAGAAAAGAGGTGGAGGCCAGATCTCAATGAGACACCCAGTGCTGAAATTACCTGGAGAGACAGGAGGCGGAGGACTGGGCTGCGAGGGGGGACACTGTGCTTCTGGGGGGGCTTCCTCTGGCAGGGGGCAGGTTGTCGTCTCTCCTCCCTCCGCCTTCCTCTGATGGACCTTCAACAGCTGGGCCAGGAGCACAGTGACCGCAGTGTGCACAGCGCTGGGGGCGCCCTCCCCCTCCGGCTTGCCCTGCATGTGCAGGGGGGGCCCTGGCTCGGCCTGAGTCCCGGCGGGGGGCAGCGAGGCCTGCACCAGCTGCTGCAGCACGTCGGGGTTTGCAGTGACGTTCAGGGCTTGTGCCAGCTGGGCCACGCTCACCGAGCTCTTGGACTGGAGCAGGTTGACGATCGCGGCCAGCTGCTCTGGGGGCATCTGGGAAGCAGGGGCTTTCACGTCTGTAGGGGGCACAAGGGAGTGAGCAGGACACTGCCACAGGGTTTTTGTTCATAGGTCACATTAATAAAAGACCGCTAAAGCATTTCCTGATATAAAGCATCCCGTCCTCCCTCACCCAGTGCCCCTGCGGTGCTGCCGCCAGCCTTCTGCTGCCCAGGGGCGGGGTACCCCTGGGGGGTGCTGCTGCGACTGTCATCCAGACCCAGGTCCTTGCGGGGTGCCTTGGGAGGCACTGTGGCTTCCTCGGAGAGCTGCTTCTGCCTGCGTCTCCTCTTGCTCCACAGCTCGTGACAGTCCTGCCATAGGGGGAGACTGCAGGCGCAGAGTCAGACGCAGGGCAAACCCGGCCCACCCTCCCCTGCACCGAAACCAGACTGCAGACCCATACGCACTCAGGGGTGGGCATCCGCGCCGGGTCCACATCCCGCAGGAAGTCGCTGCAGAGCGCCTGCTCTGCCGTGCAGCGCCTGCCAGGGTCCAATGCCAGCATGTGGTCGAAGAGATCCAGCGCCGCTGACGGCACGCTGAGGGTAGGGAGGGAGGGGGTCGGGGTTAGGAGAGGCAGCGAGCGCTGGCGAGGGCAGGATCAGGGTTAGGAAAGGCGGCATGGGCCCGTATGGGTTAGCATAAGGCACTTACAATGCAAACTCCTCCCTCAGTCTGCGGCGATACTGCTTCTTTGGTTTCATGGCGTTGAAGTATGGCAACTTGATCACGTCCGGCCACACAGCAGGACAGGGGCTCCCGCAGATACGGCTGTGGGAGCAGTAGAGCGCATCGCTCAGGGAGAGCCCGAGCAACGCCACGGACACCGAACGCCGGGTCCAAACCCAGTGTCAGGGCTTACCTAATGAGTTCGAGCTGGGCCAGCTCCTGGTTAGCCTGGAAGATAGGCTTTTTGGTGAAGAGCTCTCCGAGGATGCAGCTGAAAGACAGGAAGAGTGGACACTGAGGATGGAGAAGGTCAGGGAGCGTCAGAGGCATGGCAGCCCGAGGAAGCCTTACCCGCAGCTCCACACGTCAATAGCCGGAGTGTAGCGCTCCTCGCCCAAGAGTAGCTCTGGAGGGCGGTACCACAGGGTGATCACCTTGTTGGTGTACGGCCGGCTGGAGGAGCAGAGGGGTCACAGGTCACACAGACAGTAGTCTCAGGACTAACACTGACTCTAAAGTCAACTAAAGGCACATCAAGAACCACACTGACAGCACTGGCTACACACCTGTAAATCAACTCAAATGGGGTCAGACTGCAGGTTAAGCACAAGACAGAATAAAACAATGATCACATGAAGCGAATAACGTTGACTATCACAGAAAAACCATGTGTCCATTTCTGGGATAAATTAGACCAGGGTTCCCCGATTCTAGTCCTGGAGGGCTAGTCTACAACAGAGTTGTTTGACCAGGGAAGTCTGCAAACCCTCTATGACTGGAACTAGTAAACAGTAGGGCTTGATGCACCGTGTGTGGTGACATTATTCCCATAATCATAATTAAAATTCAGTACTTTGCAGAGGTCGAAAGTTCAGTTCCAGAAAGTACAAATCCAGACCAAGATTTTGTTTTAACCAACCAGTTCAGCACTCTGTGAATGCAGTTCTTTATATTCAACTGATTGGTTGAAGCAAAACCTTGGTCTGGATGTGTATTTTGGACGTGTATTGTATCTTGGCCACCCAACACTGGCGAATTGTGGTTATTCCCTACTCTCAGTAGGTACTCACCAAGGCTGACCATGAGCTACAAGCCTTGCAGTTTCAGAGATGCTCTGACTGTCATCTAACCATAATGATCTAGCCCTTGTCAAAGTCACTCAGATCTTTATCCCTGTAAATTTCTTCTGCATTCAACATGTTGACTACAAGTACCAAATGTTATACACCATCTAATATATCCCAGACCTTCATACACATTGGTTTTACGAGACAATCAACATTATCCACTTCACAAGTGGGCATAACATTATGGCTCATCAGTGTAGGATCAAACTGGTGGTTCAAACCAAGCCTGAAATGCTGAATATCACCCAGAATTCCTCTTGATGTGCTGCAACTCTCTGGCTGTTAATGCTGCTGCAGTCAGGTGAGTCTTACAGCAGCGTGATGAACGAGTGAATGCTCACCTCTCCTCTGAATTGTAGAGTCGGGCCAAGCCGAAATCGGCGAGCTTGATCTGCCCCCTGGTGGAGGGGAGCAAACAATTCAGCTCCTGAACTACTTAATGTGGAATGTCCTTAACGGAGAACCAAAAGCAAAGAACTGCAAGAAAACAGGGTCCTTCTGTGTGTTTAACACACCAAAATGTTTCTCTGATGGCATGAGGTCAAACTAACCCCCCCCCCCTCCGGCAATGTCCAAAGGCTCACCTGTTGTTGAGAAGGATGTTGGAACACTTGATGTCCCTGTGCAGGAAGTTCTTCTTGTGGCAGTAGTCCAGACCCTCCATCAGCTGCCGCATGAAGGACTTGATGTGGCTCTCGTTGAAGTGGACCAGGCCGGATTCTAGCAGGCCCATCAGGTCGTGGTCCATATACTCAAAGACAAGGTAGAACGCCCCTAGGAGACACACATGACAAACCTGAGCCAAACACACACCTCGACAGCAGATATGCGAAAATGCGAGAGCCAGTAACTGGTACAGCAGGATATGGCTGTCAAGATGCAAGTACCTTTATCGTTCTTGAAGTCAACGGCGTCCTCCTTGTCGGTGACGATTTCCTTCATGTTGATGATGCTCTTGTGGTTGAGCTGCCGGAGGATCTTGATCTCGCGGATGGCTGTGATGGGGAAGCCCTCCTTCTCGTTGTCCAGTCGCACCTTCTTCAGGGCTACCATTTCAGCTGGGGGGGGTTAGAAATCAGTCCTCAGATGGATGTACACCACATACGTTTCTATACCTTCATCAGTAGCATCAGCATGAGAACTGAGTCGCAGGCAGGAACCTCGGTGGTACCGAGGCAGCATCTCACTTCTGGACGGTCAGAAGTCGTCACTGCTCTCACCTGTGTCCTTGTCCTTGGCTTTGTACACCTGTCCATAAGTGCCCTCTCCCGTGATCCCGATGATCTCGAACTTGTCCACACAGCGCTTACCCCAGGCAATCTCCGTCTCCTTGATCTCGCCACAGCGGGGGCCACAGATCCTACAGGGACAGGGACAAGTTTAAGGGTGAGAGGTGGGACTGCTTAATCCCCAAAAGGCCCCTGGGGGCCACCTCAAAGCCGGTGGAAATCACATTTGACCTGAGCCCTGCTTACACCCCGTGTCACGCAGAAACCAGGTCACCTGGGCCGGTGGTGCGATGCCATGTTCTTCGCATCATCCGGGGAGCTGGACTCAGCACCAGGCAGCTCGGGCGGGAGGGGGAGGTCGCCCAGGAGCTGGGGGGGCTTGCTGTCCTGCTTCTTCTTAACCGGTCGAGGGGGCAGGCAGTCCTTCAAGCTGGGAAACAAACATGGTGTCACGCGGCAAAAAAACTCATTATACCCTCCATACTGGCGAAGGAATCACCACCATATGCGACCTTCCTGTCCGTGGAATCAACGACTTCCTCCCTGTCACCAGGAACAGAAGACGAGCTCGGTTTGTTCGTATGTGGTCACCTTGTGACCCTCACCTGACCCCATTGTGACCCTGAGCTGGGGGGACTTTGGGCCTGTTCCCACTCACCTGTCTACTCCCTCCAAGTGCTCCAGCAAGGCTGGGGGTAAAGGGAGCGATGGCAGTGTCGAGGCAGGAGGGGGAGCTCCCTGTTCCTTTTCCTTGGCTCCTCTCCTCTTCTCCCAGGCTGCCAGCATTGCTGCTGGGGGCTCCTCCTTCTCCTTGTTTTCTTTGCTGGGCGTTGGTGGGAGTGCCATCTTCTTGGGGTTCCCGTCAGTTGGCGACTGAGCACAGACCGACACTGGGGTCCTTGGGCCCTTCTCAGGGGGTGGGGAAGGTGGCCGGGCCCTTTTGGAGCCAGGGCAGGCCTGGGGGGCAGGAGTGGGGGTGGGGGGTAGGGCGGGACCCTTGGCAGGAATGGGTGTGTCCCCAGGTCCCTTGGGCTGGCTGGCCTTGGCTTTCTTCTGCTTGCTGAGCTCAGCAGCCAGGCTGCTCTTGAAGGTAAGCGTGTTCGGTGACAGGCTGGTGGGGCGACTCCGTGAACGAGAGTGACGGTGCCGGCTGTGCGAACGCGACGGCCGTGAGGACAGGTACGGGCTGCGGCTGGGCGGGGACTTCCCTCGCCTGTGGGGGACAGAGCAGAAAGAGGGGGGGGGACTGCATCAGAGTCAGGGTGGCAGGGGGCAGAGCAGGGAGGGAGGCAGAGGCCTCATGAGAGTCAGGGTGATGGGTAACAGGGCAAATAATAGAGAGGGGCCACGTCAGAGGCAGGGCAGCATGGAAATCTAACAAAAGGGTTACAGCGGGGATGTCAAACTCCAGTCCAGGAGGGCCGGAGCCCTGTGTAGCTTAGTTCTTTCCCAGATCCACCTCAAATGATTCAGCTCAAGAGCTGTGTGGTAATTAGCACAAGGAGGTGGCAAGGGGTTGAATCAGGTGTTAAACGAGGGGAAACCCAAAAATGTGCAGGGCTCCAGCCCTCCAGGACTGTAGTTTGACATCCCTGGGTTTAGAGGGTAATGTGAAATCAGGCTAACCGATGGGAAAAACATTAAAACAGAGAGGCATAGACAGGATGTGATAAAGAGGTGACTACAGAGGATGTATATTATTACAGATATCTCAAGCAGATTCCTCCACTCAGTCTAATCTAACATCACAACTAGTGATAAGTTATCCACACCACCATTTCTACTTTAAGGGCCATTTACTGTCCTGGACACAATGACCACAGCTGCTATTTTTTACCTCTGAAGGGCTGTGTGTCTCAATTAAAACACCCTTTCAGAGCAGCTTCCTAAATGGGTCACGTCTGATGCTTAAACACTCAGATCATTTGGCCATGCAGTTTATCCATCTACTGTGCCACTGAGCCCAATTAGTGACCGCTGATCGGTTAAACAGTCGTCAGTATTACCTTGGATCAGGGCTGGGGCTGAACGACTTCCCGAAGGGGCTCCTAGAGCGTCGCCGGCCGCCGTAGGGACTGAAGCCGATCTCCCCTTGCTCGTAGGGGCTGCTCCGACCGAAGCTCGGCGACCTCTGTCGGCCGTATGGGCTCAGCGGGGACCTCTGCCGCTTGGTCGCCGAGTACGAGCCGGGCGACTTAGATACGTATGCGCCGTACACCTCCAGGTCGCGGCCGTAGTAGGTGGGGCTGGGAGAGTGTCGCCGGCTCCCGTAGCTGGGGCTCCGCCTGGGTAACAGCTGGTTGTAACCGTGCAGCGGTGACTGGTACGCGTAGGTTTGGGAGTAAGGAGCCCCGAACGGACTGTCCTCGCTGAAGCCGGGGCTCCGCCTGTACGCCTCAGGCTCCTCACGGTCGCGGTAAGCTTTCGGGGTCTCCCGGTAAGCTGAAGGCGGCTCCCTCTCCCTCTCTGCCCTAGTCCGATGCTGCTTTGGCTCGTTCTTCTCTGCAGTCACCGGGGTCGGGGCGGACTTCTTTCCCCCGTCCCTGACGCCGCGGGGCTCCCTTTCCCGACAGTCGTTCCTCTTCTCCTCCCACTGCTGTCCGCTGGTCTCCGCCGAGCGCCGCTGAGCGTCTTTTCGCGGACGCTTCCCGGCCGGCGCGGACATCCCGGCCGATGCTGTGGCATCGTCCTGTCGCTGGAGCGGGAATCGCTGGCGCTGCGGTTCGGCCCGAGGAGACGGACTGCCAGAAAAGCCCTCCGACTGAGAACTGATATCGTCGTATTCCACCAGGGTCCTGAGGTCGCCGTCTCGGTCCAACACGCCCCCCCTGCCGCCGCTCGGCTCTTTTGGCTCCGTCCGCCGCTCTCTGGGCCGCCGGTGCTTCTTCCGTCGACCCGAGGACGGCCGCCTCTTATCCCGGCGTCGCCCGCTGGAAACATCATCCCGCCTCTCCAGCCAGAGGTTCCTCCGTTCCGGGGTACCGCGTCCCCGGCACTCCTGCACTGCCTCCGAGCTGGGCATTTACGGGCCGGGAGCCACACTTAACGCCTAGCACACTAACTCGACCGCTACGTCTGATGTCCCGGTGCTACAAAGGCGAGGCGGCTGCATCGGAGACCCGCCGCCTATTAAACAATTCCGGGGGGCACGAAAGGCCTCCGGACACCCTCAGCGAAGGCGACGGAGATCCGCTGTGCGATCACACTCACAGGAGGGGCGTAGGGGTGGCGGGGCACCGGTTCGGCTGCACGGGTCCAAGCCTGCCCATGTCGCGATGCGCGGCGCGTTCTCTGGATACTGGCAGTCGGCAGCTCCCGGGCAAGCTGGCCGCCCTTTGAACGCCGTGAACGTGGCCTTAAGGTGGCCGGGGAGGCGGGCTTCTACTGGCGGGGCAATGGGTCATTCACGCCCCGCTTGGGGAGGTTGTTGATGTCGGCAGCCATCCCGCCTCGGTAACACGGAAGTGGCCCACCGGCTAGCCCTGATTTGCCCCAGCTAGCTGGGCACAGAACCTGCCGGGACTCCCACGGTGCCCGGGCGCCGCTGCACGCTCCTGCCCGGCCGCAGACTTCGCTACACACGCCAGACAGGCGATCGGAGACGCCGACCGTGTCCGGGGGGCTCCGGAAGCGTCACGGCCGCAGAGAACCCGTCTTTCTGTGCGGCCCCGCTAGCGGCCGGCGGACTGGTTCTGCCGTTCGGCTTGTAAAACTAAACCTCCCCTGAACCGCGAAGTTCAGACGCCGCTGTGTGATAAATTATTGAAAGTAGCACCGAGACAGACATGGCGACTTCACGTAAAAGCAAGCCGGAACTTCCAGTTAGACGGAAAAGCGGGGAACTTCCGGTTTAATGGGTCGAAAGAGTATTTCCGGTTTGCCATTCGACTGGGTCAGACAGACTAGCAGATCTGGTGATTGAGGAACCGTTATCTGCAGAGCAGTCACGATGTCTTTCCTGAAGGAAAAAATATCTAATAAACCCTTTAGATCAAGAACTGATTACTGACGTGTGAATTATGCAGATTTGAACACATACAGTGGTGCCTTGTTTAATTGTTATTGAATATTTAGCAATTACGATCGCTAAGGAGCTCAAGGTAAGAAAATGTAAAATATTAAAGCATCTCTAGTCAAAGAGATATATTGGATTTTAGGAGAGAGTAGATTTCCTCTCAACAAATTTACTTTATTTTAAAAATTTCTAAGCTAAAAATTAATTAGCGACACTAAGATTTAACTCTACTAAATGTGATTAGCGATTTTCTGCATTTTATTATTTTTGTCAGTGTCAAATGGTATAACATTCATACTACTCTTCCGTCCTGCACATATGAGCATCGATTCTCCTTTAAAAAAGGTCAGCTGGTAAGAATTCTACCATTCATGAACACACCACGTATTCCGATGCTCGACATTAATATACAGAAGAAACCACGTGTAAGACCACTCAGAGAAACATGATGACTAAATTTGGCATTTCTTTTAATTTCTCCTGGGCTCTCCAATTTGTGTTCTTCCCAGCTTCGTGGGTATTAACTCGGTTGGACGTGAGATTTTATGTTGTTGGGGGAAACGGATTAGAGATGTATGGCGA
>JAODKE010000111.1:1324790-1352102 GCA_026779605.1 Mormyrus hasselquistii | reverse complement strand
TCTGGTCGTTTGTGCTTTGAGGGGGGTGGGGTGGGGGGGTTGATGCGGGGCAGACATGGCTTTTTTTTTTATAGATGTGACTTCATACACACTTACTGTCTTTAGGGGTGGCCTGAAGCCACAGTAGGGGGCTTTAAATGAGAGAGTGCCTTTATGCAACACCAGTATCTTAAATGACTGATTCGAAGGATTGAATGTTGAGGCAGCAAGACAAGCGGGGGGCCATCAGCAACCAGCCACCTCGGGCTGCCCGAACGGAGAGCTTCCGGAGGGAACGAAGAACATGCCGAGGTGCCACTGGGAAAGTGGCGGTGACCATCATGATCCTTGTTCTCAGAATGTACAGAAGGGACACCGCCAAACAAACAGACTGCAGGGTACAAGTTATAAAATGGTAGTTTATTTCTTTATTCATGTCATCTTCACATTGTTTTAAGCTCTCTTAATGGCTCAAAGTACAGCAAAAAGGCGTGGGCGGGAGGAGCCTCAGCCCTTCCCTGCAGCGTCATCACACCTCTGCACCCACGTGCCACAAACAGAAAATGACGTTAGTGGTTCAGTTAAGGATCCCTGGTTACACGGTACTTATAACAAAATAAGCAGGGCTAAAGCATCGTCACAACAGTTTAGAGAGAGTGGGAAACAGTGGAGGTTCAGTGAGACATACACATAGTATCCATACTATTTGTTAATGTTGAAATCCCCCCTTCTTCCTTTAAAGCCCGTTCTCTAAACCATTCCCAAAACAGAGCAATACAACAAACTTAATGAGCTACTAGGAAAGGGCATTTAGAATAGTCTTCAAAAACATTTCCTTACTTGAAATATCCAAATTCCAGAAAAAGCTATACACATTTCTCTCTCTCTAACCATCCCCCCCCTCCTCGCTGGATGACATACAGTATGGATGCATGTGGATGAAGCAATCTTACAGGAAGGGGGGAATGGGCACAAAACAATCTCATCTAACCTGTGATACCCCCCCAATCCCCTCCAACGAAGCACAAACACAGAACATCAGCACATATTTGCTTAGATGGTTTCAGCACGAGCAGGACTGCACCATGGAGGCACGCTATAGTTAGTGTTATGGGTTTCGATTACCTGGGAGACGCCATCCTCCAGGCTGCATCGCACTGGTTTTCACAGAGCGGCGCAGGGCATTTTAGTGCTGCCGAGAACATGTTCATCCAGTCTGAAGCAGGACCAAGCAGACTGCGTTCAAAATCAGGCCAATCAGAAAATTATACACTAGAAACGATGAGCTGAAGCAGCAGGAGGAATCCCCAGCCGTTTGTCATCATTGGCTCACGTGGGATACAGAGCTCCAGCCCCTTAAAATGCTTCAGGAAGACAGGAGCCGCAGTGCAGAGATTCACCAAGGTTTCTAATTCAACGTATTGGTCCCACTCTGCACCGTCTTCCCATGAACTTCTTTTGGGGGGTTATGAAATGTCCTTTGGAAAGTAATCCACCAGTAGTACAGAAAAGACTGGTGAAACAAGCTCAATCTTTAAATAATGGCATTCGTTGACATTGTGAATGAAATGACAAGTGCGATGCTTGCAGCAAGTGCCACACAATGCATCTGCTAAAGAACGGAGATGTCAATAAGGCAAAGCATACTTACAGAGCTACGCACCCACCCACAAGCACAGGGGTGCCGTCACTATATTTCAGCTTAAACATTACTGTCATTAGCTAACCATACAGAAAAAGACTATTAGTGACACACGCTTAACGAGCACAAAGCACAGGTGGCCTAGGTAGGTGATCTCCCCCCCCTCTCACCACCCAGCAGTCGTGCTTGCGGCCAGGGCCCCAATTCCCGCACTCTAGCCCAACACGAGCTGTTTAACAAGAAGGCAAACGGGACAGATGCGGAACCAGACCGGACTGGACCGGAGCACTTAGATGTACCCGCATGTGATGAAACACAGCGGCTGTGAAGGAAACCAGGCGATACGGCACGGCCGTCTCCCGCCGCTGGCCGTTGGCGGCCGTAGCAGGTCACATGACCAATTCCGGGGGCTTGCGGTAGCTTCCCTCAGGTCAGACACGCTCACAGTGCACGGCGGGGCTCAGAAACGCAGCGGTGGCAGGCAGGCAGCCGGCCTCCAAGCTGGAAGAACAGTTTTCACCTTTGCCTCTCGCCATGCTGGCCTCGTGAGCCCCAGTTCAGGAGTCCTGTCGCTAGGCCTCATGGGAAATGTAGTGGAACTAAGAGGGACGCGATGCACCAGCAACGTGAAGCTGAGCCAGACCGGTAGGCCGCCTGTAGCTTTAAGCATGTATATAAAACTCTCCACAGGGGAACAAGGAGGGCTGCTCTGAATGATAAAAAAAAAAAAAAAAAAAACTGTCGTGATCACTGTGCTTATGGCACCAGATATATACAAGTTATACAGCGAGAAGAGTCCTTTCACCATGTACCCCATCCAGCTGTTCACCACCCCCCCCTTAGGTCCTAAAGCGCTACGCATCTCTCGCTCCCGAACTTACCCCCATCCCAGAGACACAAGAGGAAACGACCTCTCACAGCCTGAGCTGTTCAGAGGGAGCCGAGGGGAACCAACACAAAGAGGAGGAATCGTTAACAGAGGGCTGTGGAAGAGGCCAGCGGCCATTATAAAATGCAGCATCGCTCTCGAATCCGATTGGCCAGGCTTTTTCTCTTCTTTTTTCCATTTTTCTCCTTGCTGTCCTCCATCTTTCTTGCCCGAATCTCACGCATCAGGTCAAAGAACACCTGCGAATGATAAGATAGACTTGTGATGCCGCTAACGAGAATGTCACGGGTCAGGGTTGATGGATAGCATTCATGCTGTCGCTAATACTGAAATCAGACTCAGACATACTATTTGCCAGGAGTGTCAAGCATGCTAGATTTCTATTCTGGGTGTTATAATGTGTGAGACACGGAGCAGAGATGAATGACATCAGACAGAACAAAGAATATTAACCATGAAACATAGATGAAAAGGTTTTCATTCATGGGGTTGCAAGTCTGAAATTGAAAGGTTAGTAGTTACTACTACTGAACTTGGGGCTAAAGAATATTCCTGTTATCTGCAGGTCCCATGGTGTGGAGGATGGATGGACAGACAGATGGACGACGCTATGAACCACCATCCCCCATCCAGGCCTACCTTGTCCACATTGGCGCGGGTTTTGGCAGAAGTCTCCACGTAACTGACTCCCCACTGCTCGGCACGTGCCTTCGCTTCCTCCACGCCCACCTGCCGACGGTCCTCCAGGTCAGACTTGTTCCCAACCAGCAGGAAGGGCACGTTCTCGTCCTCCTTCACACGCAGGATCTGCTCTCTGTGGAGTACAGGCATTCTAGCACTCTGTGACTTGTTTCCTGCCATCGTAAACACCCAGATGTGCCTGTACAGAGGCAATTAACTTCCCCCGTCAGCTGCAGGGAGAGGTTACATTCTCCTGCCCGGTGTTTAGTTTCTGCCCTCTGCTGAACCCTATCTCTCTTCTAGGTCCCACCTGAAATCCGCGGTGGCAGTGAAGGACTCCAGCTCCGTGATGGAGAACACACAGAGGAATCCCTCTCCGCTGCGGAAGTAGTTGTCCCGGATGGCGGCGTAGTCTTCCTGCCCCGCTGTGTCCAAGATGTCGATCTGGACCTCCTCACCGTCGAGGACCACCTTCTTCCTGTAGCTGTCGGCTTTGGTTGGCTCATAGTCCTCCACGAACTGAAAAGACCAACAGTTCCACATGCCTGAGAACTATGTTTTTGTCTGACCTCTAGGGTGAGAGGCCCCTTAACAGAATGATTCAGAGCCCGGTGCACACGAATGACAGGGAGGCCGCCCACCTCGTCATACATGAACTGCAGGGTGAGGGCTGATTTGCCCACGCCGCCGCTGCCCACCATGATGACCTTGTGCAGGGCCAGCGAGTTCTGTCCTTTAGGCTTGTTGGCGGCCATGGCTGTACACAGGCAGAGAGAGAGAGAGAGAGAGAGAGAGAGACAGAGGAGAAGAGAGGGATGGAGAGAGAAGCAGAGGGCAGTGATGGAGTGCAGGATCCCACCAGTCAGGGGTCAGAAGACAGATTCTCCCTGAAAAAGAACAAAAAAAAAAAAAAAGACATCCATCAGTAATGGTGACAGACTTAACTTCGACTCCCAGTTTAAAGCATATGCTGGGTTTGGCCCCGTCCTTCCCGCTCACAAACTTGGCTTCGACACCATGTCAACCGCTCATACTTAGCTCATGTGTCCTGCATTACACCTCTAAAGGCTCTGTCTGTATAGCGTGTGAAACAGATTCGATGACATCCGTCACGAGGTCCACACATGCTACACCGTAAGTCACCCTCATTCCATAGGGGACACCTTTGTACAACTGCGCAGACTGATGAGCCTGGTCTCAAGGGCCCCCAGCAATACAGAGCTGTCCTGAGATCAGTTTGGGGTCATACGGCAAGGCCCTTAGCACCTCTAAAGCTGTGAGGAAAGGCGGAGCCCACGCTCATCTTCAGAACGTGAATGCGCTTATTTAAGAAGGCCAGCCAGTAGTGTTATGAATGAGTAATAAAATAAATATTTTAAGACGGCACACAAAACTGCTGGAATCATTCCAGCAGCCTTACTACTTCTCCCTGGGGGAGCCGAACAGGAATGCAAGCCCACTTCTTCATTCATTGCTATGGAAACCGGGGGCGTGAGATGGGGCACCAGACATGCCAAGGTCAGTGTAACTTCAGCGTTAACTCAACACTCCTCAGGAGCCAATTAGAGCCCAGCAGCCAGCCAAAAGTCCCGCCCTTAACAGGCACGCCGCATCCACTAACATCTCTGTCAGCAAAGTTCTCCAACACTTCCCTGAGGTGGAAATCTCTTTTCTGGAAACTGCTGACCTGTCAATCGTCTGCGCCATCAAACCAGCTTCACTTTTACCAGCGCCTGTGACGGGCATGCACTTCATGGTCTGTCCTTCACAACATGCTTGTGACGCGAGTGCACTGACCTTGAGGGGGAAGTCGGACCGCAGGACTTTCATCCGGCCGCTTTCTCAAAGCTTCCAGAATAGGCAGTATTTGCCATGGCGAGATTCTAACGGCCTTGTTTTCACACCACCGCGCAAAGAAGATTCTGGACAGATGATGGAGTCTCTGCTGGCCACTGCGTCTCCTAACCTTCACTTACAAGGTGCTTCAATGCTGAACAAAAGACTGTGCGCTCTCCCTGGATCCTCTGGCTTTCTGCCGATCCCCCCCCATTCCCGAGGGTCACACACAGACCCCTCTGTTCCCCTGGAGCACGCTCCCATGGCTCCATTACGTCAGCTGGACACTGTGGCCCGCCTCATTCTGCCGGAGGGTTTGGCCGTCTCCCATTTTAAACACGGAACCACACCAGAGAAAGACTGAGGAAGAACCGTACTCTCCCCAAGCCTAAACCACAGCTTACGTACATCCATCCCGCCCCGGAATGATCAGTCTTAGATAAGCAGAAACGGAACCTTCTGGAATTCCAGGATGTTCCTTAGGGTGTTTGTGTTCCTTTTTCCAACATGCAGCACTAAAGGCCAGACTTCCTGTTTGTGCTTCCTGTTCCATCACCCCCAAAACGGCACCCACACACTCTGCTCATTAGGTTTCTGATCTCTCCCGCTTATCTTAGGGCAGACGTGTGGAGAAGGCAAAGATCCTGAGAGGTTTGCTTACAATTCGGTGATTTGACTGCTTTCCCCGATCCTGGGCTGGTGCAAGTACTAAGTATTAAATGAACACCCTGAGGCCCCCACCCTTTTAGCAAGAGGCCTAGCAGCAAGAGGCCCGGGGAGGGGCCAACATGGGTGTTGGAAGTTGCATTCTGGGCATTAGTAAACAATGTCACCATAAACCTAAAGGTCCCCGTCTTCCACTACAGGGTAGAAAGGGGTGAATTCAGAGAGAATGGTACCCTGCAGACTTGAATTTAGTGATTGTCATTGTTGACACAGTGCACAACAACGAAATGTGTCCTCTGCATTTAACCCATACGTGCCAATGTGACATAGCAGGGGGCAGCTAATTCAGTGCTTGGGGGCGGTACTGGTGCCTTACTGGTCGGGGATTTGAACTTGCAAGCTTTCAATTACAAGCACGCATCCCTAACCACTAAAACACCACTGCCCACAAAAAAATGGACTGCATTTATATACATGCCTCACATTCACCCATCCACACTCACATTCATACACCGGTTGATACAGTCAAGAAAGGGTCTCCCATACCCGATCGGACCAATGCAGGGTCTCCATCACACCCAATTGCCCATTGGCCACTGCACGGCACACCTGGGTAATCTGCCATGCCACGCCCACACGCCACTGTCACACGTCAGTAAAATGGGAAAATGTGGAGTCATATTCCAACTCACACAGCTGATGGGCCCGTCCAAGCATGACGTCGGTTCACACCATGACCGGGTCACTCAGAGTAGCACTACCCTGACTGTGCACTGCCAGTTTCGGGGGGGATCTGTCGGGCATGAGGGCACTCCCCCCCCCCCCTTTCTGTCTTAAAGGGAAAGGCGCTAAATTAGCTGCTTTAAAGCAAGCCTCAATGATACCCCAAAAAGACTAAGAAAAGTGGAAGATCATACAAGAGCTTAGCAATGATACCAGTGAAAACAAATCACGACTGCTGCTGGTCCCACAGCGGGAGTCACATCCCAAAAGGAGGAGCATGAGTCACAGTAAGGACTCGTGGTCCAAGTGAACACTGACCAGGCCTGGGCTCAAAGAGGGTAGGGATCATAATGAGGCACTGACAGCGACTCGCGTCAATGCTGAGGTCACCAGACAGACCCACCGGAGAGACAAGGGACGGCTTCAGACCGGCGATAGTTGCAAGGGTGGCGCCTGAGAGCACAGTGTCAGGCAGGCAGGCAGCAACAGGGACCCACGCAACATGGCCAACCCAGGAATGGGTTTAGGCCAAGATAGATAGATACTGGAGGTTCTAGCACCCAGATCCCTGAGAGGCAACATTGTGTGGTTCAACCCCCTCCATGTAAGGCAGCAGAGTGACTGTTCCCACGGGATAATGAAGCACATGAGCTGACATGTTGCAGACCAGATCAGCTACTTCAAGAGATCCTGCTTATTATGAATTCATTGTTCAGTTTCCAGATCACTTATGTCCAGGTTGGATGGTTTATTTGTTGAACATCGATCCCCTATTAGACAATGAATTAGAAACAGCCCATAGCAACAGGTTCATAAAATACAATTTGACAACTCGGTGCTCAGACTTCATTACAGAGGCCTTATTTTTCTCCTTTTCAGAGACCCCGAGCATCATCGTGAATAGCAGACCTATGCTATAATGATAAATATTGCACATTTGGGATGAAGTTGTCACTGTACTTTTAATAAGATATTAAAACTGGCATCCGATATACATGCTAACAGTGGGCATTTTGAATTTAATGAGCTGAAGAACTAAAACAATCTCACACATGGTCAGAATGATCCTTCCTTCCTTCCCTGCTCAGGTCCACACATTCTCAACCGGACAGCTGGCCATCGTCAGCCACCTCTATCAAAGATAAGCCAGTTCAAACCTGCCTGCATAAGAAGCCCTCACCTTCAAACCACTGAGCCACACAAATCCCAGCTTATGGCTGGTTCTCATTTGACGAGTCTTTAATATTTCCAATCGCTCTTGCCCTTGAAATCACCCCAGGGAAAGACAACAAACAGCAGCCTGGATGATGGAGAAGTACTAAGGACAAAACTGGAGTGCTCCTTGTGTACCTGGAACCTATCTTGCAGAATGAACGTCCAGTGGCAAGGATGTTGGTAGAAAAACCCCGTACCACAGGATCAACTACCCAGAAACTAGTCAGGGCAGTATGTATTATTAATAAATAAACAAATAAAGAATCCCTTAACATAGGCGTTTGGCGCACATTAATGAGCGCAGAGCTAACATTTGGGTTAACTGAAGTGTGGGAACTGAACTTTCTGAACCACTGCTCCATCCATGCAAATAACACCCACAGAATGTTCTAGACTACATTACTTGAAGGCAAGGTGAACATTCCCCCTCAGAAAGATTCCTCAAACCTGGGATTATACTAAAATAGTCCTTAATGTGTTACATTCATCACGCAAGCAGAGGAATCGGCCCCTGTGACGAGTGTCGGCCAGGCTGACGCCAAATTAGAGATCCTGCTAAAAAGAGTGAGTGCTGACAGGTCGTGTCTGAAGACACCGATAACACAGCTCCAGCAAGGCATCGTCACCCCACAGCTCGTAAATGAGGACCCAGCACAGAAGAACAGCCAGAAAAAACATGAAACCCCTCACCCTGTTCCCAGCAAGGAATTTAAAACGCTCCCTGATGCCCCAACCACATCCTACTGGCCTCCTCACACCAGTGTAAAAGATCAAACTTAAGAGGCTCGTTCACCTGACATGTTCACATTCAATCACTAGAAAAGTCAGTGCGAGACCAAACTAAGGGTGCTAATTCAGTGTGGGTTACATGCTGAATGTGTGGCAGAATCAGGCCATATGGAGGGGAAAACACAGAGTGGACTTCGACAAACGAAGAACTTTATGACCCATTTTCGAAACCCCCATAAAACCGAACCAGGCGACGGGCTGTCGCATAGAGACCCGGTGCGCAGGGAGCAGGTATCCAGGCTGCAAACCAGGGCCATCCTCCATGAAAGAGTGAGGGCAGCTGGGAGCCACATTCCTCCGCTTTGAAAATGTGGAAAGGTAACAATCAAGGGGCTCTTGGGAGCAGATTAGCTGCCCTGTGCCCTTTGCAGTCAGACACGCACAGACTGGATCCACCGAGCGCTGCTAATGTGCATTGGGTGTCCAGCAGTGAGGCAGAATGAGTGGCACTGCCAGGCAGAGGCAGAAACTTGAGAGGAGCCTCGGGGATGGGGCACAGCTGTGCTTAACGCTGCACTCACACGTCGGTAGAGTACTGTGTTAAGGACACAAAACAGCTTCTGCGTAGCTCAAGGCCAAAAGCAACACTGCATCACCTCAACAAAACGGTACAGGACAGTTTAGGGAGGGTTTGAGACCATAAAAGATGCTGTGACAGATGGACAGGGTTTGCCGCGGGGTGTCGTTCAGGACACGGGCAGACAAGATGGGTGGCTGATTGGCCATTCTTTGTTGAATTATTGAGCAGTACAGAATGCAGGTATACAGGGCAACCCTTAATGGTAGGTATGACTTACTGAGAGTATATGCTAGGTCCTGAAATTAAAGAATAAACAAGGGATTGCCATTTGTGCACACAGGTCCAAATTCTGATGGGATCATCCATAACATGAGCAAGTACAACATTAACACATTAGGCACATAATAGGATATGGTTTGGCAGAGACCCAGCACTGATTAGCTGAGAAAGGTAAAGCCTTAACAGCGATGTCCAGCAGCAAACCTTCCCAAAACGCACACTTAGGAACACAAAGGACATGAAACAGTCGACTTGTGGTAATGATCCTCAGGCTAAACATTAACAGCACTGGCACTCACCTGGCTATTCTATAACATTGTTAACACCAAAACTAACCCTGGAAGCAGAATAAGGGCCAAGCATTGGTTCTCTTTGCGAAACACAAATATGCTCCATTATACAATCAAATCAGCTGAACAACACAGAAGTCACAGCCTTCAAGGACACATACAGCTCACAGCAACAACCTGAGGAGACACCCCTCTATAACAAATGGCCCTGCTTATGCACACTGCACCTCACCGGCCACCCACAGGTGTATGAAGAACCGGGTCCCTGCAGAGCCTACCGACCTCTGACCTCCTTACGTGACAAACTCCAGACCTGCACATCCAGTCACAGGCAAGCTGGTGCATCAATGTCAACATGTGTGAAGCAGCAGCTCAACAGAAAGACCTCTCGCTCCCCAACCAGATATCAATGAGGCACAATGGAGTGCAATTACTTACATAAGAGGGGCCACATGAATGTGAAATATGCACCAAAGTGAAGCAATTAACATGTCACCTTAAATTGCTTTAAGGCTGGATCAGCAATATTATGATTACAGACTGCACTGAGCAATAAAATAAACAAATATAGCAAAATAACTAATACTTTTGTTGGCACTATACACCAGATCATGTAAAAGAAAGTCCAGTACACACAGACAAGGGCTCCGTCTCACCAGAATGCATATTAGCACACTTTCATTAGCTCTATGCCATTTGCTGACTAATGCTCACACACACAGGACAAATGAGTGTCAGAAATTCATCCTACTGCATTTTTTTTTTTTTTTTTACAAGGAGAGGATACTAGATTACTTGGTGGAAATGCATGCAAACGAAACCAGAGATGTGAATCACACCCCCAGTGCTAGAGGTATGAGACCAATGTGCCACCCCCAGAATGCAAAAGATGCTTAATGGTTTTATCATCCGAGTGTCACTCTTTCAATGGACCTGTGAGTTGGCGGCATACCATAACACAGACGTTTTGTTTCTGAATCCACAGAAAATTCATTGATCAGCTTTCGGATAAACGGTTAAAGGCAACTAGCAGGAAAATCAACAACACACAAGTCATCCTTTAGAAAGCCCCGTTAGCTAAAAATGGAGGGAAGCGATACAGATCCCAGGGAACCGAGGCCATCTGATCCTACAATCCACACAGCAAAGGAAATCCCCCATAACTGAGCGTGTACAAGGAGTCGCACAGAGCAGGAAAAGGCAAACCCACAACACACAGGGCCAGAGCGTCAGGCACATGTAACAAAACCCGCGCCTCGCGCGGCACATATATAACAAAACCTGTGGCTCGCTTGCGCACAGACACACACCCTGTGGCGCACACACGTATACATACGTACAAACACATATCAAAACCCGTGGCTCTCATACCCGCACACAAAACGTTGGACTCTCTCACACACAGTCATATTTATACACAACGAAACCCACATCACGTAGCGCCGGCGCTTTCAGCCACAGACATACTGGGGGAAAAAACAAATATGAAACGGAAAGCGGATATAACAAGGGACAGTAAAGTGACAGTACGCGAGCGGGGAGTGAGAGTAGAGCAAAGCGAATGGACAGCGCCCCGTATCTCGCAGAGGGCGCCGCAAAGACCGGCCGGACACGCAGTGCCATCAGGGCGTCGAGGAGGCGACCATAAGCCTGGTAAGCGATGTGAGTCGGGTCGGGGAGCAACGATGCCCCTCACAGAGCTCGGAGACGGGCGGTAGCCCTCGGAGACTAACCAAAACCCCAGCTACACCTACCTGCTGCTCTCGACTCGCCAGACGGATAGTTAACGGGAAAAAAACACGCAGAAAGCGGCCGTGTTCGCCTCAGGTTATTTGATATCGTCGTGTCGCGTCTCTTGAGCTCCAAGCCGCTGCTTCCAACCCTCGGCAGACCCCCGGGCGCCCAGCACGAAGCTCCAGCCGCTCCCCTTCACTGTACGAACGGTGTCGGATTCAGCCCGGCAACATGGCGGAAGGGTGGGGACGAGGACGCTGGTGTGACGTCAGCCCGTACATGGCGTGCCTGCACGGCTCAGCGTCGCCGATCTGGGGTCGGTTCGTGCTCCGCCTTGCCACACTGCGAACACTATCTAGTCCAGAACGTGACTGATCCGTGATGAGCCGCCGGTGGTCTAGAAAGGCGGTTCGCTAGCGGGTTTAACCGCTGCCCCAGAGAACACCGCCCATTATTTAATATCGAAGATCATACGCCGAAGTAAAGTAGGGACCCATCTAGAACAGCAGCCGGGACTGTACAGTGTTGACTGGGTGAAGGTCACGCTGTTAATTGTGTACGCTCACGACATTCATGCGGACATATTTCTGCCGCCCTTATTTGGTGAAGACAGAGAAGTAGATTTTGTCCAATGTCAGGAGATATACGTTCACGAACCACAAAGATATAGTGTATGCGACATCTTACTGTAAGTAACGATGCTATCTTAAATTAAGTTGAAGTTTACCTACCAGCCCACGTGCCCACGAAGCTCATGAATGTGCTTCTTCTCCTTCCTAACAGTTAAGGACGCACCTCTAAATGCAGTTAATTTTGGCTGCTAGACACTACCCCCGCCCAAAAAACAACAGGCAAGGTGTTTTGAGGCCGAGGTTGGGGATCAAGGCGCCTTTAAATCAAGCAATAAAATTTCAGTGCTATGTTACATTAATGTTTAACTATGTATTTTAAACTGTACTAAATTATCGCTGCACATTATAGCTCTACCTCTTGGGCAAATAGTTAATAACAAGGGCAGATACCGAAGGCTCATGAACGGATGATCGCAAAACTTACCGTCACGGGGATAGAAACACTACAACAATGCAGCTTCTTCACACCAAAATACCCACTCCAAGTAAGTTCAAATATGAATAAGGCATTTGGCGAGTCAGGTCATGATCTGAATGTACAAAATTTAGAAATTTAGGAGTTTTGATAACCATAGTTAGGGCGTACTTTGCAATGGGTCACTCTCTCCCACCAACATGTGTGGTCTAGCAGGTTAGGCCTCTTTGGAAGGTCACCAGTTTGAGCCCTTTCCTTGGCAAAAGGAGCAACTCTGATGGGCATGTGGAAATGCTTCAGGGGTGCTGGATAGATGGCCTAACCTCAAGCTTTCCTCTTAACTGTTTGTGTGTGTACGCATTTCAAAGGAGTGCAAGAGGCATCTGCAAAAACATTCCAATGCACGTGTGCAAATGGCAAATAAAACAATTTCCCAAATTTGTTCACCTTATTTAATTGCTTTGAAAATAAGAGGAGGAAACAGTACATTTTCTCAGCTGGGTAGCTGCTTGTAATTCAGCAATATGCCAGGTCATTTGGGCAGTGAGGGTGACCTTTTTTAAAGCAGCCAATAAACAAAATAAAGGATATTATTGAGTGTGAAAAATAAGTACTCATGCATAGCACTGTAATTCTTACAATGCCACAATTTACTTTGTATATGAAAAACCTCCTTAGTTACATAATAGACTTAAAGAGAACTAAAACATATTTACATTACAGGGGAGAAAATTAACCCTTAGTCTTGTATACAGCATAATATTGGGATTTCCAAAACGACCCTGAGATGGTCACATAACCTGGCTGACATCAGAACGGTGTTCACTCACATCATTCTTCCGTTCTGCTACCACACGTGGTTTCTTTTCATTATTAATCTCATTGCGTCGTTAGTGTTGATGTGTTACAGAAGGTCCAACCTCCCACTGAGGGATAGAGCTCACAAGCCACTGTTAACCTCCTCATTTTACTGAAGCTCATTGTCTGCATTTTCTGGTCATTTTTCACCCATGTTCAGGCTTTGTGGATCCTCTTTAGATCGGGCTGGCCCTCCACTCCTTGCCCTCAGTGAGGGCACGGGGCTGGTGGATGAAGACGCTGTAACGGACACCCTGGTTGGCAGCTGCCCGGACAAAGCCGCTGTTAGCAGTCATGGTGATTGCCTGCAAGGAATCTCCAGTTCCAAAGATCATGAGAGACCGGCGATTGACCTTGGAGCTGGTTACTAGCCGTGAGGTGCGTTCGGACGGTTTGTCCGGCACCACCTGCAGGCGGGCCAGCAGCTGCTCCGCCCGCTTCCGCTCCCCAGGCCCCCCCAATGTGTCCAGAATGACCTGAAAGTCATGCACAGCTGACTGGCAGGCGAACAGCTCCTTGCCTTGCATGAACTCCTCCAGTTTGGGAAGCACTTTCTCTTGGCGCTCCTGGGCGGCCTGCTCTGTCAGCACTTGCTCCCTGAAGGTAAAGTGGCACCTGCCATGGCTTAGGGAAGACACATAGGTGATTAGTGTGGTGATGTCCAGGTTGACCCTCTTACACACATCCACCTTCACCTCCGTTGGGAATGCCACACTGGCAACAATGGTGTCCCTGTCCACCCTGGTATGGAAGGCACCTGCTTCTTCATCTTCCTCATATTCATCCTCCTCAATCCAGTCTTTGTACTCTTCTTCCCTGGGAGGGCTGCCTCTGTCCTCATTTTCATCATCCTCACCCTCACCCCCTTCCACTCCAGGTACTTGGTTTACAGCCACGATGTCACCCTTCACGGAGATACCCATCTCAGCCAGCCGGTCAGCCATGGGGCTGGATACCCCATTGTAGAAGGCGAAGATGATGTGTGGGTTGCTGTACTGTACAGGTTGCTGATGGCTGGCCTGCACAAATTCCTCCCCCTGCCGCACCACGCTCTTGTCTCCATACTGGCCACGACCCTGCCAGATGTTGTGGAGAGCCTCTGCCTTGCGTCCGATTGCCTTCACCCAGGTGTGCCCACCATTGGCCACCACATCTACCACCAGCGTTTGCCTCTGGCCAGTGGAACCTTCGTAAGTAAAGACATGCAGCACACTCACTATATCCTCCAGGCTCTCTGCTGACTCCACGATCGCCTTCAGGTGGGTGAGGTTGGTGCTATGCAGGTGTGACTCCTTGATCTGCACTTTGCCAGCTTCTACCTTCTGCAAGAACCTGAGCTCGGCTCGCAACTTGCTACAGAGCTTCGCACGGCCCTCGATCTCCCGTGTCTGCCGGCTGCAGAGCTGCTCGACCCGCTCCAGCAGCTCCTGGGCCACTCGGATCCGATCCTTTAGCATGGAGTCTGTCGCCATTGCTGGGACATTATACCTGAAGGAGATGAGGGATGCATACACTGACTGATCAATGGTGCCACACAGCCATGAATGTAAAGGCAAACAGCAGCTCACATTCCAGATACCCCATTCAGTTACAAAGGATACAGTTAAAGGTGGCACTAAACAGAAGGATAGCTGAAAGCACAGCATAATCCATACACTGCTTGGGCATATAACAGTAAATACAAGCCATCCTGACAATTTTAAAAATAAATTTGTCAGAAATCATGCTTCATTGCTATATCCGTTAGTGTAAAATGCAACAGTGATGCCTCTCTTAGGAAAAGCAGCATTACACTAGAAGCACCTATTATTCAGTTTCATAAGACCTAAGACCCAAAAGACAGGTGGAGAGTGCAGTATTCCAGCCAGGAAAGGAAAAGATGTAAGTGCAGGTCACCTTCATGACAGGTGAAATGTTTTCAGAGAAATGGTGAGATTACAATCTAAACCAGTCCAATTACTTATAGGGACAAGCATTCACAGAACTGACTTAAATATTCTATAGTGTTATTCAACAAATATCTAACTAGTAAGTTATATATATATATAATCATGCTTTTAAAATGAGGTAAGCCCAAGAAATATATTATTCAGACCTTATAATTTAATAAACTGTGAAGATTATTTCATCTCGTATTGCCCCCTCTAAAATGACAATTTTCTTCTGTTAATACACAAACATTTATAAATGATTCACTAGGTTATATATAGGTGGGTCGAAAGATCAGTGCGTTCCTATATTTAATACTTATCCAAGGATATCAAAAAGATACCAGTATTTTGCTCTATATTTTACATTATATTGCTTTATATGTGGATATCAAGACACAGCATCTCACACGTAGTGCTGAATAACGCGACCTGTATTGCTGGTATGTGTGTAACTCGTTTTATTTATGTGAGCCGTAATACCGACGAGTGAATGACCACATAGGCTTCGTCTGTGCTATGCTCACCGTGCATTCAACAGAGCAGAGACCAAATCCTGACCGTCAGCTACCTGTTTATTCATATTTAACATATGTTCCTCCTGCCCTGCATTTACCCTGGTATGTCTTTGAGGGAATGTGTTTCTAGACGAGGCCATTCATTGGCGGACCGCCCTGCCTTAGACAAGCAGTTAATGAACGCTTTACGTTGATTATGACCACACCGACTGACCAATCGATCTATAGGAAGTAAGCGCTTTCATTTATGTCTTGGCCGAATTAACTAAAAGCCAATGAATCAAAAAGGTTTTCACCACGTCGCCCGTACTTATCCCAACTCATGTCTCCTAACAGGAAGCAAACTAAGATAACTACACTTACTAAAAGCTAATATCATGACAATACGTCGCAGATTTTTAAGCGGTTGATTAATAGTGTCACCGGCGTGAAACCCTGAAACACTTACGGAGACCAGGAACCACGTATCTCCTACCGCTCTTCCGCCACCTATGTGAGCGGAAGTTTCTCGAAGATGTAGCGCTTATTAAGGCACTTCCGGTCAAAAGTGGTTACTTTTTCCGGTTGGCGCAGAAGTTTGTCGCTCCAGCGACGGGAATTACATGAGTTGCTGCGATTTTTGTAGTTTTAGCAAAATCAGTGTGGTTAAAATGCAAATAACAGGGACTCATATCCTAAACAAATTCAACAAGACAAATTCCTTGTATTTTCATACCTGCTGAATAAAATAATTCTGATCTATCCAAATCCTATGTAGAATAAGGTCAAGGGTAGGTACACGCTCTGGATGGGATGAAGAAAGATTGAAAGTTTTAATGAGGAATTCAAATGAGATTTTGTAAGTGTCTTTATGGAAGACAGGTAGTCATTTTTATATATTCCTGATCCTTCAGCAGAAGGTCTATGTTTTGGGAAACCACCACACTACTCAGAAGTAATTCTTAGTCTGTAGACATTTTACATTACTACCCTTTGGCGAGAAAGTCACATGAAGTCTACAACGTGGGTTATGAACCACAATGAATCATTATTTTATAAGCAATATTTAAAGTGCTTCAGTTGTGTGAAAAATGGAAATGATTGGCCTCTATCATGAATGATCCTCTTAAAAGGTATCAGGATCAGGCAAGGGGAGACTAAATTTATAGTAGTCCACAATCTTATTGATATACATATTAATTTCTTTTATACTATGATTAATGATGTTCATGTAAGGCAAGGGTGCTGTAAAGGCAGGGGGCAGGGTGACAAGGACCCTGAGTGCCAAGGACCCTAAAAAAATAATTGGAATATACTTGAATTGATCTTAGTCGGGGGCCCAAAATATGTAGTGCCAAATAATTGTACAACATTTCACATCATTATTGCATCTGGTCCAAATCCAGCTTTACACATTACCTGCCACGGGCATGGTCAGCCTCTATGGCCTTGTACATTTACATGTCGGCAGGTTATAGGACTGTAATGGTACACATATTTGTCCATTCGGTACCTTACATTTGATTCTAATACACAGTGAAACTAATGCAGTTTTTAGCATGGGCAGAACTTAAATTCACAAGTAGATGTTCAGCATTCTAATTCTAATTGTGGCTGTGAGTTGGTTAATGTAGGTTACTGTCAAAGTCAAAAATCAAAATAAACTTTATTGTCATCTCAGCCATTTACAAGTATACAGAGAGACAAAATTGCGGAGCTCAGGGTCCACAGTGTAACAAAATATAATGTGGGCAAAAATGAGAGTAAATATCAAATTAAAAAAAAAGAATTGAAAAAAAATACCACAAAACATTGTGCAAAGCCATATAGGTCAGTGCAAAACTAGGACAAGAAGTGGTAAGCAATAGTAATACAGTCATTAGTAGTACAGTCAGTGGTAATTGGATGGTTTGGGAACATTTTGGTTCCCCAATAAATCAAATCACTTTTTTTGACATATCACGAATGGGTGAACTAATGGGTGAAAGTCTTGGGTCAGAATTAAGTTCCTATCGGCAGTGCAGTACATTAAATTAAGCAAACTACATAAAACAACTGCATAACTGTGTATTGCACATAAAGACTGTACATAAAACATCTGTACAAAAGTATACAACTTTACATATGCACAAATGAAACAGTGTAATATACATACAATACAGCATACATACAGTAACCATACAGTATGTCATGGGGCATACAGACACCAGCACTGGAGAGAGCCTACCAAGGCTGAACTTGGCCGCGTTGCTGGAAACACATCATCTGCTAATTTATTACGGATGTGTGACCATACACTCAGTGGTAGAGAACCCAAGATTTAAATGGGATTTAGTTCATCCTGGTTCTTCATATATATATATATATATATATATAATCATCTCTTGTTATTCTAACATATTGACAGAGGCAATGCCTTTGGTTTCAGCTGTTCCTAATTGTGTTTGCAGATTCAATAATAAATAACATCAAATCAAATTCCCCTTCCCTCGTGTATGAAAATTGCACCAAAAAGTGAACCCAGTACAGAAGAGTTTATGCCGAACTGTGAATTTTGTGTGCCGTCACACCCCTAATAGGTTGGCTTTCTGGGGTTCTTTCCCCTGATGATATTGTTCATTCTTTGGTCTTGTGCTTTGTGTACACTGTTGCCTTGTACCTCCAGGATTGTGTTGGGTGGGTTGGTGTGTGTGTGTGTGTGTGTGTGTGTGCCCTGTAATAAGATGCATCCTAGCCAGGGTGCCCCTTGGCCTATGCTGTCCTGTCCAGCCCTCCTAACAACAACCATGTTCCCAATAAGATTTGTGGTGTCATTTGAAAAAGCAGATATTATGCTAATGCCATTATACAAAACAGGAATGCACATCAATTATATTTATTTATTTACATGAAACTAAATGATGGCATTCACTATATTCACTTATATTGCACAACAGCACTCAAAAAATCTCTCCCCTCAAATTACACAAGTGATCTCTCTCATGAGCTGGTACAATGCGCTGACCACTGTTGGACAAGGCTAAGGAATGGGCACCAGTTGTACTTTAGATGTGGTGTTTAATTTGGATGAAATTGTGACACCCGTAAGTTCCAGACCACAACTAATGCTCAGTTCCAAGAACTCACTTTTCCTTTATTGTTGGAAAGTGTTTTATTTACTTCTGGTGGCCATCTGCACTGAGCATATGCTTCCTGGCTGTCACCCAGAGAGGCAGAGGATAAGTTTGGCAGTGAAGGTTCGGGGTTTGGCACTTGACCTCATCAGATCAGCCAGCAGACATAACTGATGAGCTCGACTGTGCTCCAGGCTGTACTGGTTAGCGGTGAACTATTCACAGGGCTGGGAAGCACTTTTCCATACGGTGCACAGAAACGTTTAATATGTGAAAAGTTAATACTGCAGTTTAAGTCCTTGAATGGCAAAAACCATGGTTTCTGTGAAAGTGCTGAGTTTTCTGTGCACATAACTCATGATAGAAGTGAAATAGCATGCTACCTTGGTTTTTGTGTTCATATTTCGTTCAATATATCGGTGAAACACGTCCAGTGTTCTGACGAGTTGAGCTCCCTATCGAGATGTGCTATCTAACTTTTCTGCGCATGTGCAGTTCCACCGTTTTGGGATTAGGGTTAGGTGTTATGGGTTAGGGTAAACTCTATCGATTAGCACTACGGTAGCCTAACTCGACAAAGTAGCTCAACTCAACAGAACACCGACTTAAGCTTTTATTTACGATTTAAAGGAAAAGCAGTACACAGAAGAAATGTAAAGTGCTCCCCTGGTACATCACAGCATCCTGCGGTCTGGCTGGCACGCGCCGTCCTTGCTTTACCAGCGGATCTGCGGTGCGCACCGTTTAAAGCCTGTTTATTACTGGCTTCTGAGTGCAGTTTAACCCGCTCAGGCCGCCATCAGGTGAGTCTGTCACTGAAACACGCTCGATAACACATAGATAGAACGCCAGATATTTAACGTGACGGTCTAATGCTGGGCAAATATAGACCCTATATGAGAACAGCAAACCTTAGGGGAAACTTTTAGATTTGTAAACAGGACTCTTCACCATCAACCATCAATTTTTTAACATTTAAAAAATTACATCTTTTCATAATTTTGATTAAATTTGCTTGTTTAGTGGTTTGCTGCTTATAGCGTTAATACCTTTTGCTCGTTTTGAACGGTTTCAGATCATCAATCCAGGCAGTAAACCAGAAATAATTATTCAAATCTGAACCGTTAAATGGTAATTGTCGCATTGTTGAATTCCTGCATGTAACAGAACATGGTAAGAAATGATGCGCAGCATGACGGCTGTATTGCCCACCAGAGGGCTGACAGGACCAGCCCGCTTACGTACCTTGTCTGGCGCCGAGCGCGTTCTTTCAGGCCGGGATTACAAAGTTTAATGAAACTGGATTTCCGTGTCCTGCGTGGAGGCTTTTCTATTTGTATAACCTTGTATAGTTAAGCGTCCTTGGTTACGATGAAGTAAATCACATATTCGCCTATCTCAACGTGAATTTCTGCATGACCCATGCAAGCTTTTAAGATTCATAAGGTTCCTCTTAACTCAACATTTTTGTTCATCTTCCTGGTGTTTGTAAAGGAAGGGGTTGCATCTATTGCCAAACTTGGTGTGAAGCGCAAAGACATTTGCAGTATTTGGTAATATGGGATAGGTAAACTAATTAACTAAACAAATAGGTTGTGCTTATGCACACTATTAATTGGGGGAAAGTATTTGCCTAAACCACACATATTTCGATCAAACACTTATAATTTAGAATGTTTAAGCGCGTTAAAAGGCGACACAAAGAAAGTTTGCATGTTCACGGTCTCTTTAAAAGCAACCCATTCGCCTTCCTCGGAGAATGACATGTCCGAAAGGGGAGGACTGGATCCGGAGCCAGTCCAGGAGGCTTGGACGGGCTGGAGTGTGTCTACATGTGAAGCGACTAAACAGGGGCGGATGCAGGACTCTCGACGCAACAAGTTGACTATTTATTTATTTATTCGTTTTCCCCTTCTAATAATGTTGGAACAGTGTTCGGGACGGTATCTCCGTCAGAAATAGGGTCTGAACTTTTAGGAGTTTCGGCTCCGGTATGGTATTATGGATTGCACAATGTCAAGGTCTGGATTGCGAATCTGAAGAACGACTGTTTGCATAGTTTCAGATTCACCGATTGACTTTGATTTCTTTTTATCTGTATGGATTAATTTTTATGGGCATCTACGGATTCTGGGGCTAGATTATGCATTCGCCAGGATGGGCGCGAACAATGGGAAACAGTGTGGAAGTGAGGGTAAGTATCTATCCTGCATGGGTAAAAACTTCGGTTTTCCAGTCGGGGCTTTCTGTAGATCACCCTAAATGTGATTAAATTTGCTTTAGTTATTAACCACGTTCTACTAGCATATATTTGCTCATTTTAATAGTTTATCATGCAGAGTTCATACACATAGTTTTGTTTCACGTAATATTTATCGCACTTTCATCTTTATTGGTCATTTATTTATGGATTATTGTATTTCTTTAAACACCAAGCTTTTATCCGTTTTATGCTGCTAAAAGTGACCAACTTGAAAAACAAGGAAGACATAATACCTTTATGTGAATCATACTGCGACTGAGACGCCTTTTAAAACAAAGCTTATTGTGTTTAATGTGGCATATGGCATAAGAAAGGTACGTCTATTTTATCCCCGCCTCTTGACCAACCTGGACTGCGTGGTATTATAGCGCTGTAGTGGACGACAATCACACTAAGTTAAGTTTATTTTACCAGTTTAATAAACGCCTAAGTATCGATCTGCACGGTCTGTTCGAGATGCCATAGACTGAATAAACCAGAAATGCCATAACTCAGTATGATGTGCAAACGCCACAGAACACTTTATACTCACATTAATTGGCGTAGGGGATCATTCTAACTAAACAACTTCCATAAAATAAAGGTCATTATCCGTGCCATGCTGAAAATCTTAAAAATGTGTAAATGAACGTTTATGGAATACGTCTATAGATACCTATAATTGAGGCAAGAGTACTTTAATTTGCGTCGATGATAAACCATTGCAAAAGATCAGTCCTTACCTAGCATTTTAAGGACGACTGCCTATGTCCATACGTTACTTTAATGTGAATAGGCCTCGTCGTTTCGAGCGTCTTAACAGACGCCTGAAACAGTGGTTTCAGACGTCTGTTCATGATCATGGAATGAATTTGTGAATCTGCTGGTAAATCCCCTACATTAGATTTTTGAAACAAGATTCATTATTTATTTAGATAAACCTTAAAACCTAGTGCTGGATTTTGAAATATTTGCCATTCAGAGGCAGTCTTCACTTGTTGCTTTCAATAATTCGACAAAGTGTATTGCCTGTTGAAATATACCGAAGAACAGAAAGATCTTGGCTATCAGACTACTTAACTACTAAACGCAAATTCCTATTAGCGCCACCAGCAGACAGTAGGTGTTACATGCGTTTCCCTTTAGCTGGTAGAAATGTAAATATGGAGATGAAAACAAAAAATTCGCAGCTGCCGTTTTTTTTTTTTTTTTTCTTTAATGGGTTTTCTAATGGTATGTTGGTCATTTTCTCCCTCAGATGAGGGCCATGCTGACCATCGTTCTTTTGCTGATTTCACTACTTAAGAATCCAGCTTCTCTAGTTTTTTTTTAATAGACCTTTTTATAAGAACTTGTGCCTTTTGAAATTTTTAATAAGTTTTGCCTTTTAGGCATGACTGTGGCTTGTGAGTGTAGGTTCCTATTCATCAGACTTTGTTGTGGGTGGTGTTCATGTTTGAGGTGACGGCTTAGTGGCATCAGTTTAACTGTGGAAGATCCATTTAAATTTCCTTGTATTTTATGGTATTAGTGGTGGCCAATAGTATCTTTTTGAAAGGCCCAAGATGGATTATGGTAGGAAAATGCAGGAGCTGTGTGGGTGAACGTGGGCTTTTTGGATAATTACAGGCACTAACGACCATGTGAAGGCCGTGATGCTGTCCCTATAACCCGTGCGTAGATCAGTGCTCCGTAGGCTCGGCGATGTGTCCGACGGGATGCAAGAGAATCCCGACAATGCCAGCCCTAAATGAAAACACATTACCCGTCTGCTTGCAGGATCACTGCGCGAATCCATGTCCAAGAGCCCACTGGAAGTCTCTTTGGAAAATATTTTTGCAGTGTGGTAGCACCGTGCTTCAAAGCCTAAAGTCAAATTTTCATTGGCATTTCAGCATAATTGAAGTCTAGGCAACTTTCTTCCAGTGTAATGCAGGCGGACATTTTGTGTTCACAAGGCCTTGCCCTGCCAGAGATAAAGGTCCCTGGTTCTTGCAGCCCTGTCTGTTTTGTATCAATAGTCAGATGCGTCTGTAATCCTCTTATTTCATTACGTATGTATATAATGTATGATTTTTTTTTTTGTAATGGAGAACTGACTTAGTCTGTGCTCTCAGACGGAATGTAACTTGAGCCCAGGGATGGTGTAGAGTAGTTCTCCACTCTGTCAAGAACCTTCGGTGCGAAGCTGAGGGAAAACGATCTTTTGCAGCTGCATTTGGCTTTTACTGGAATCTAAAGCAAAGGCAACATCATCTGCCAAGACCTCTCTCTGCCAAGAGGGGAGGAATGCATTCATTGTTGACATCACATGCAAGTGAGCAGTGGAGGTGTTGATGAGTAATGACAGGGGGCAGGTGACGTCTCAGAAGAACTGGACAACAGGGCACTGACCTGGAGGATGGCAAGTTACTCCCTGATGGTGGGTGACAGATTTGGAAACCAAAAGCAGTTAGTGGAGTCACTTGAAAAGATCTGAATCACAGCGGACTTCATTTAGCCTCATGGTCACCCATAAATGTAGGAACCAAAGTTTCAGGAAGTGCCAAATGTTCATTTTTACGTTTTATTGGTTCCTTTGGCTTGAATAGTAAACGCGTTGTAGAAGTGAGAGGATAGGATCTTCTGTGGGCTGTTGAGGAATTAGCGATGTATCTCACCAGCTCCTTAGTGGTGTTTTCAGACCCTGTACAGGAAGTTACAGAGCAGTGGAGATTTCTCTGTTGGTTGGTGTCTTGAAAACCCATAAAACGTAATGGAAAGGGTGAAAATTGCCAAAAACAGCAAAGTCGTTCCAGAAGGTGTTGTTTACCACTTTCTTTTTCTCTATCACCTCTCTCTCTCAAGTGACATGAAAAAGCAGAACAGTTTTTGTCTGTAGGGGGCACAATAGAGGAGACAGACAAGAAAGCCGCACCTTCTAACCTGCAGGTGATATGTGGCATATGAGTGACTGGCACAGCTGGTGAGCTCTGACTGTGAACTGACACGGAGAGCAGCGATATTTTATTAATCTGTACTCATGGTTTACGGCGAGGTTAACTGGGAGTAGAGAACTGGATGTGTCCCAGCGCTGGCAGCGCAGGCCAGCTCTGCTGTTAAATAATTGGATGGTCTGGGCAGATTTAAAATCTGGTTTCCCACTCGCATGCAAGCAAATATTTAACAAGTGTAACAAAAGGGGAGACGGGGAAGAGAAAGCATGGCTGGCCTCTGGACGTGAGCCGGGCACATTTAGAGCATCGTGTTGCCTCATACCTTTTTTCATCCTCATCACTTCCATCTGTTCAAAAGCAGGAAAAGCGTAGCTGGCTAATTTCTCATTACTGCTGGCTACATGGTCCCATTCAGTGCTTCGAGCTAAACCCCCCCCCGGTAGACACTTGGGGTCACCGCTGTTTCAGACGTCACGCCTTCTTGACAAAAGTGTGTTTTTCCTTTGCCTTTAAACGGTATGTGAGTCCGGTGTGAGTGTTTCTCTCTCTGCAGGGCTTTGTTCTCTAACACTGGGTTGCTGGTGTGTCCGGTTACACACCTGCAGAGAGGAAACAAGGGCCAAAGGAGGCAGATCTATGCGGAGCGGAAGAGCAGAAATGAAGCTGAAAGGCTTCCCTTGAGGGAATGGCATGGAAATGGGTGTCACCGCTCCTCGACATGTCGAGGCACTTCAGCATCAGGACTGATTTGTGATTGATACAGCCTGATACTGTGCTCCAGTTCCTGTCCTGCATGTGTGGGTAGAATTGGGAATTTGATGGTGGGAGATCTTTAGGGACCCACTGAAGGGGCATTTTGCCTAGCATTTCATCCACAGTTGAGAGACACAATTGATACGAGGATCTTGATATATTGAAAGCCACACAGTCATGTTGGCCGTGCTCTACTCGGCATGTGAAGCTGCTCTTTGTGAGCATGGAAAGGATGCATATTATCCCCCAATAGCTTCATGGCACGTGAGTTTGGGATTGCTTTCGAGTGCTTCTGGTGATGTAAACGGGACTGTAAGAAATGACAGCGTGAGGACGAAGGTGCATGTCTCACATTTGAGTCCAGTCCGGCTTTGATACTTGAGACGTGCTAAAATGTAGATCTGCTTTTGGAGGAGGGTGTCTGTATGCGAGGTTGTGTTTATGTATGTCCTGCGCTGTGTGTGTCCTCAGCATGACCCTGAGCCAAAGGCTCCCTGTTAAGCCTCTCTGAAGCAGGGGGTCTTGCGGGTCTGTATTATTGAATCGCCCCCAGTCCTGGTAGCGCGGGAAATTAGCCTCATATGGTCTCTGAGCACTATGGTTAAGCGGGATGAGGCTAAACTGAAGGAATGTGGCTCTAACTTTGGTGTTTCTCACCACCTTCATCCCTCGTCGTCCAGCTCGTCTTCCCCGCCGCAGGGATGCTGTCTGAGGTCTTGCTTTTCCGCAATCGGGAAACAGCTCCACACTGTCACTTTCATCTCAGA
This sequence comes from Mormyrus hasselquistii, assembly GCA_026779605.1. Classification (NCBI taxonomy): domain Eukaryota; kingdom Metazoa; phylum Chordata; class Actinopteri; order Osteoglossiformes; family Mormyridae; genus Mormyrus; species Mormyrus hasselquistii. The sequence goes on along the minus strand of JAODKE010000111.1, from coordinate 1,326,718 downwards.
ATCCAATTTGCAAGAAGTGCATGAAAGATGGGTCGTCCTACATTGTGCATGAATCATATGTATAACCAGCTTTGTTCTGATGTCACGTGATCACAGTTGGATGTTCAGATCATTTATTTGGCTGGGATGATATTTCACAAGGTGGGACTATTGATCAAGGCACTGAAGTTAAAGGAACTTTTTTATTTTTTTAACTACCTTAATGTATTGCTGTTGATTGCAAATCGATCATTTGTGGTCTCTTCTCTGGAGAAACCCCTTCCATATGTAAACCAGCGCTTTATCCCAGGTGAATATGTGAGATGTTTATGGCGGAAAGTAGAGCAGTGTTTCTCAAACTGGTCCCCGGGGACCCCCAGATGGTGCATGTTTTTGCTCCCTTCCAATTCCCTGGAAGTTGGGAGGGAAGCAAAAACATGGATCATCTGGGGGTCCCCGAGGACCGGTTTGAGAAAAGCTGAAGTAGAGATCCGGAACATTTACGCCATCTTATCCTGTGTCTGGCAGTCTTTGTGAAGCATGTTAAAATGAATTAAAGTCCTTGTCTGTATAGTCTGGGTAAGAAGGTCATTATTTCAGAGAGACAGCTGCTGTTGATGGAGTCTCTTCACGGCTGTCAAGTCTCAGGCGATGAGTGAAGGCTCTAGAGGAGATGAAGGCAATGGAACTGAAGCCCTGCATGGTCTGGGATATCCAGGAGGGCTTTGGATCCCGTCTGTAATGTGTACTGTGTACAGAAGGGGGGTGAATCACAGCAATACAGGTCAGGTTTTGATTTAATACAGTAACATAGGGCTGTATGGTATGTATGTGGTGGGCTTGTTTGGGCAAAAGTCCAGGGCCAATTTTTAATCCCAGTCCAGCCCTGCAGTACTAGGCATGTTTGATTCCATATGGTATGGGGTTAGTTTAGTTCAGTAGTAAATGCATTGGTTTCACTGTTCACTATGTTTAATACAGTTCAGTTTTGGGTATATGGTTAGGATGCCTGGGTTTTGGAGAGTTGGTGACTCCATCTTCAGTATAGTATAGTCATATATGTTTTATATACATCAGGCATCCCTGGGGACTCCCTGACAAAGACCCGGCTCCAAGGGGTAGGAAATGATACCTCTTTCAAGGTAAAGTACTTATGGAACAGCAGGAGGGCATCAGCTCACGTCCCTGATGCACAGCTGGTGAGGAAACATTGTAGAGAATGTCACACTCTGTGTCCCTATCTGTGTTTCTGTGATATTTTTTTATCTCAGTTTTACCCAACAATGTCAGCTAAGAGTTTTACTCCTTTGAGCAGCTGTGTATGTTCTGGATACTTTCAAGCTAAGTACCTAAGTTGCTCTGGGGTGCAAGAGCTGTTCTGGGATTTGACCCTGTATCATTTTGGTTACCAGGGATTTAACCACTTAACCACCTGCTACCACGACGACTATGGAAAGTGACACTATGGGAGGCGGTTTCCCTGTGTCACGGTGACCACAGTGAGCGTGGGGCCGTAGGCTGTGCTTTACTCCTGCGGTAATGACCGTGTGTGCTCCTCTATCGGGGTGCGGTTCACTCCGGCGGGATTCAGAATCCCTCGTGCGGTAATGACCGTGTGTGCTCCTCTATCGGGGTGCGGTTCACTCCGGCGGGATTCAGAATCCCTCGTGTGGTAATGACCGTGTGCGCTCCTTTATCGGGGTGCGGTTCACTCCGGCGGGATTCAGAATCCCTCGTGTGGTAATGACCGTGTGTGCACCTCTATCGGGGTGCGGTTCACTCTGGCAGGATTCAGAATCCCTCGTGCGGTAATGACCGTGTGCGCTCCTCTATCGGGGTGCGGTTCACTCCGACGGGATTCAGAATCCCTCGTGCGGTAATGACCGTGTGTGCTCCTCTATCGGGGTGCGGTTCACTCCGGCGGGATTCAGAATCCCTCGTGCGGTAAT
>JAODKE010000111.1:1277999-1301884 GCA_026779605.1 Mormyrus hasselquistii | reverse complement strand
TTCAGTTTGAAAGTAGTTTGTAAAACCCGAAGTAGCTCAAAGTGTCCTCCCTGACATGGATTATCTGGTCACCCTAGCTTCAGGTTCAGGCTCCAACCTTCACATTGAGAGATGATGCTGTAGGTATGTCGAAGTGTAAACAGCTGTAGGAATGAATCCACAAGTGTCAGAGATACAGCACTATAGGAGCCGTGATCCAGTGCTCATGGGAAGTAGACAGAAAGTGCTGTGTTCCAGGTTTCTGGGCGGATTCAGGCACATATGGTGTCTGCTGATTTGGCCTCCAAGGCTGGCGGTGCCCATGGCAGAGCTCCAGCACGGCGGTGTGAAACGGGCCTGCTGGTTTCTTCATGCCGTCCTGCCCTTTGTATGAAACATCAGTGCCAAACAACCGTGGACCTCTGCACTGCGCATTTGGGTTATATTTGTGCCGCAGCCAATAGAACCGGCTTTATTTGCGTCTGATGAGACCCCTCCTATTGGCCATCACATGCAGGCGGCCAGTATGAAATAGTGGCGTATGAAATCAAGGTCTTCAGATAATTGCCCGCCAGTTCTGAGTCCAGAACACTGTGATGTAAGCAGGATGTGGCAGCCAGGGAATGAAGGAACCAGAAGAAAGGGCAGTGAAGCTGAAGCTGATGCCATCACTACACAACAGCTGTGCAGAAACACCCATTTGGTGGAAGCTGTTGGTGTGAAATTCTGCAATGTCTATCTCACCTTAGGCTTCCAAGCACATCGTCAGGTGGACATTTCCAGAGAGACTTTGTCTGGCTTTGTCATCTGACTGAGTCAGACTGGTCTGGAATTTCAATCTAAACGACACACAGGAGGAACAGACAGTGGGTCTGTGCTTCTGCTCTTCAGTGGGGGAGGGAGGTGAGGGGTGGATGGTGGGAGTAGGAGGGGAATGCTTTAGGAAGCTCTCCTGTAGCATTCCACACCGTGCACGTCTTATCGTTCAAAGTTCAATCCCATGAGATCTCCTGTCTTGTCCAAGCAGATAAAATAAAAAGCCCTAAACGAATGGAGTTCTAGCTCAGCCCTGTACAGATCCCATGAAGTCCGGGATGTAGGCTGGAAATCAAGCCTGGTCATTTGCTTTATATCTTTCCGTAGAATATCTGATGGGATTTTCCACCGGCAGATTTTCCCTCTCCTTCTGTGTTGAAACAAACCCATTCAAGAACAAAGGGTTAACATGAAGTGTCTTTGTTGCAAGGACCAAGAAGAAGATTGGATGGTCAGGTTGAAGATCTCTGTCAAGACATACATATCCCAAAAAATGATTTTAGTTTTACATAGACTGCTGTTTTATTCACTACAAAATGGGAAAACCCCATTATATGCGTGTAATAGTTCTCATTCTGGCCCATCTGTGTTGGTGCTTGGAGTTTTGCTGTCATTAGTGAACACAGAGGGATGCTCACTGAGGCCGGTGCCATCACCGGCAGAAATGAGGTTTATATTACTGACTATACTATACTGACTATATTACTGACTGTTACTGACTTCATACTACATAGCAGGTGTGGTATGAGGGTGTTAAAATGGAGGCTTGTGTACGGCTGCAGCCTTTGACTCCGTGGATGGAGGTAGCCCGGCTCGTCACCCGTGTTCTGGACAGATCGTTCACGAGCAGCACCTTTAGAAGGAGAAAGTCTTCCGAGTTTGTGCTATTTCTCAGCCTTATGGTGTCCATCTCCTTGGGCGCTCGAGGTAGCCTCCAAATGAACTTGGATGTCTGTTCCAAACATTTGAAGGTTTCCAGTTAAAGTCTGCATGCAAGTTTCTGTTCATAGCCAGAGAATGGGCCAGGGAAGTCCCATGTGAGAGCCCCAGTCAGTGTCCGTTGAAGTATGGGCCTGTGCCGCATTGGCTCTGCCCTGGAGAGCTCCCAAGGACCTATAGACGGAGCCTCTTATCAGGTTATAACCCTGATTAAGCTCTGGCAGGGCCTTCTGCCGTTTATCCTAGAATTCATGCAGCGTTAGGGTTAGGCTCTGTAAGGGTCTTCACTGCATATCCAAAAATTCATGTAGGGGTTAGGCTCAGGCTTCATTTCCCAGAATTCATGTAGGGGTTATGGTTACACTCTGCAAGGTCCTTCACTGCATTTCCCTTAATTCATGTAAGGGTTAGAGTTACACTCTGCAAGGTCCGTCACCATGTTTCCCAGAATTCATGTTGGGGTTAGGGTTAAGCTCTGGCCTGGCCTTCACCATGTATACCAGAATTTATGTAACTGGACATCTGTGGGATTTAGGGGCAAAGGTCATCCATGGAATGGGAGAAAGCCGTTTTTCAGTATGTAGGGAGAACAGCAACTGAAATGCCTATAGGCAAGAGGAACACCAGCTAGTGTGTTGGTAAGTAATAAGAGGTTCAGTCCCAAGCTCAAAATCATCTGTTTTTTGGGTCTGAGATTCCAGCTGGATTGCTCATATAAAGCGTGAAAATCCTGGAGTTCTGCTCTCTAAATCACACAACTCTTAACTCTAAGGGTAAGATAACAGGCTCCCATATCTGCACTGAGCCCAGCTTCAGCAGGTTGGAGGCCTCAGACAGGCTTCTACGTGGGAGCTTCTGGCAGCCGAGACCTGGGCTCTTTGTCTACATTTGTTTCCAGTGCAGGACTGTTTGGGGTCATGCTGAGTGCACCGGCGGAGGCCCCAGGCTCATACCACTGTGATGGGATGCAGCTGACCATTGCTGCAGCATCGGTCACTATTTCCCCTGGATGAGCAGCCACATACGTGTTATAGCTCAGTGCTTACAGCTGGCTACATGCTCACTACTGCCTCCCACAGGGATGCTCTGAAAATGAGCTAATCTAAGCATGCAAGCGGAGACACTAATGACGAACGTAAGCCCTAAGACAACCAGCCCTCCAGAGCATAACCGTGTGACCTGTCGAATAGCCGGACTTTTACAGACTGGCCCCTCGAGGTGAAATCTCACATAAAAATAAGTTGGTTTTGAGTCACACAATGCAGTGGTGCTGTGTTTACATTTCAAGTGTCCCTGGGCTCTGAGATTTTGGGAAAGATTTGTAAGGACCAGCTTTCTTTCTGTAAAGTCGCCAGAATGCCAGAAGGAAGTTGCTCAAAGCACGATATCTCTGTAGAGCATTGTTTCCCAATCAGGTCCTCTGGGACCCAAAGACAGTCCACATTTTTCCTCCCACCCGGCTTCTGATAGTGTGGACCGTCTGGCAGGGAGCTCAGGGGGAGCAAAGACCGTGGTCTGGCTGTGGGCTGGATTGGTAAACACACGTCTAGAATAAAAAGTCACTGTTAAGTAGAAAGTCAGTAGTCATATAGGGAAAAAATTTAAAGAACAGTAATGTGTTTAATCCCACAGCACATCAGGGTGCCTTTGTGGGGCTAAGCCAGGTACACTCATGAGTAACAGAAGGAGGCCATTACAGCTGATGGGCACCTGGCCGAGACAGGCTGGTCATGTGATCCATACTGATGAAAGAGCTGCATCTTTACAGGCCACATGTGCCGCCATTTTATTATCACCCAGATTAGCTTCTTCAGCTCCAGTGGTTAGTGCTAACGTGAAGCAATGTCATTCCGCCACGCCCCTGTGAAGACATGTCACGACCCTTTGGAGACCTGCCACATCCATGTGAAGACATGCCACGCCCCCATGGAGACCTATCATACCCCTGTGAAGACATGTCACAACCCCTTGGAGACCTGCCACACCCCTGGGAAGATAAGACATGCCCCCCATGGAGGTCTGACTCACTTGTCTGAAGATGTGCCACGCCCCCATGCAGGCCTGACACACCCCTGTGAAGACATATAACGCCCCCATGGAGACATGCCACACCCCTGTGAAGATATGCCAGCCCTCTGAAGACCTGCTATGTTGAACCTATATTTGAATAGCTGTGCTTTGCCCACGCAATAGCAACCTAAGTTATGGCTGTGTTGATAGGTGCTCTGTGACAAAATAAGTGGAGTATAAATTATGCTGACGTATGTTTTGCTTGAACTGATCAGAATTCATTTAAAAGGTTTACATTTAAGATTGCATTGACTAGGTAGAGATCTCACTTTTAGTGCGCATAAACGTTATGGGAGTAAGAATGGTGCAAGGTATTTCTCTTAATAACAAATTAAACTGTGAGACAGTCCTTTCTAACTTAGACTGCATGCCGCAGTCAAGGTTTGGAAAAACAACAACTAAGGCATCTCACCCTTCCTAGATTTAAATTCAAAAGTCGCCAATCACAGAATGGTTCAAATCCTGCCAAAGAAATTTGTAAATAGAGGTTTCCAGGCCTACATAATGGGCTGTGTATTACAGAGATCTACAATCACTGAAATGAGTAATGTGGGTGTAGAGGGTGTAGGCATCACTGTGTGGGTGTCAGGGCCTCTGATGTCAGCATATGAGAGTCGGGGCCCCTGGGTGTCATCGTGTGGCTGTTGAGACCTCTGCATGTCACTGCATGGACATCGGGACCTCAGAGTGTTACCATGTGGGTGTTAGGGTCTCTTGATGTTACTTTATGAGTGCTGGGCTCTCTAGGTGTCACCATATGGGTGTTGAAACCCCTGGTTGTCACCATGTGGGCGACGGGACCTCTGGGTGTCACTGTGTGAGGGTCAGGGCCCCTGGATGTCACTATGTGGGTATTGGGGTCTCTGGGTGTCACCATATGGGTGTCTGGACGTTAGGCTTGGTGACTTTAATGCCGCTGGGTGCAGAAGGCAAGAGTTTCCAACATCCATCTTGAGAAGAAGTCGCTGCCCCTCCTCACTCTCCCCTCCAGGGCTGTGGCTTTTGGCTGGGCAGCAAGTGTTGGTCTGCAGTAATTAGTGACTCAGAAAGTCCACAGTCTGGCAGATTTATTTTGGCAATTAGGAACACCAGGAGAGCTCCAAGCACATCCAAAAACGCTCCCCCTGCCTCTCCCCTGTGTTCTTCGGCTGCCGGGCCTTCTGCAGTTTTTTATTTATATGTGAGAGATGACTCCCATCATAAGATTATTCTTTCTGCCTCGGCAAGTGTCCGTGACCCACATCGTGACACAGGCTCCGAGGGACTCCTTATCAGTGCTGCACCTGCCTGCAGTCTTAGTGTGTGATAAATCAGGCTGTCCTCCTCCCTCCAGACCCTTCCACCCCCCCCAGCAGCTGCAGGTCTGCACCCAAATAACATCAGACAGGCACGCCTCGCAGTGAGAGACTGGTAGCCAGCAGCCATAAAGGCACTATAAAAATGAATCGGCTTTGCTGGGCGGCAGTAAAGAGCAACAGTGTGAAAACGGACAGAGAAGCTGGAGCGCAGAGTTTGTGTTTAGCACTCGTGGAACGTGAGAGCGGCATGCTTGTGTAATTACAGGCTGTGCTGCTGGTAATCATGCAGGGTACAGAACAAGCCGTCCATCTCACTGCAAGAGAGAAAGGAAAGCCCTCAGAACAAAGGGATGGTCGTGTAAACAGAGTAAATGCAAAGACGTTTCTGGCTTACATTATATTTCAGACAATATAATATTAAGGAAAATACCCCAAAACAAAGTGTTCTAAAAAGTTTACATCTTATGGAAATACAAAATACTGTGGCAGGAAGCCGCTGTGGTGACTGATGTATGTGAAGTGCTTTGCCTGACATCTGCTCATACGTCGCTCAGTGTAAACACACACGCTAGAACTGGAAATGCTATGACAGCTCCGAAAAATATGGATCAGAAAGCAAACTGTGAAATGTTTGAAGTTGGGAAAATGGCAATGAGCAAATGCGTCGTAAACATCTTTTTACAGATTTTATAATCTTAAATTTTAAACAGATTTTTCGTTCTGGCTTCCATTCCTGTTGGCTGCTTAGGCCTGTACGGTCAGGGATGCAGTTATTGAAAGGGTCACCAAGCAACCCCAGGGCATTATGGGTAAACAGTACAGGTTATACGTATGAAGCAGAAATGGCTGCCACACCCCTGTGAAGACATGCTTCTTGCCATGCTATGGGTGTTTTGGACATTTACCACCCTACCCCCGAGGCTGGCTTACAAGTCATTTTATGTTACTCACTAGCATAGTGTTCATGTCTATAGTTAGTCTGCTGGTTCCTCTAGTTCAGAGGTGGCCAATCTTATCCACAAAGAGTCGCTGTGTATGCAGGTTTTTGGGATAACCTGTAGCTCAGCTGTTCAAACCCAGGTGTGAGGACTCTTCAGCCAATCAATCCTCTAATTAATACTCTAATTAGGGAGTTGCAGCGAAAACCCGCACACACCTGTCTCTTTGTGGATAAGGTTGGCCACCCCTGAGCTAGCTGCTCTGGTACCTGGCCTTGGGGTTGCTGGAAAACTTGTTGGTATCCATGCTGAGGCTTTTTAAAATGGAACATGCTCCAGCCTCACAGAACAATAGATACAAGCTATGCTGGTTTTGTGCTGCTGTTTTTCAGGAGCGCTGTGTGTAACTTTCTGAACTTTCTGATGAGGTGTCGGATTTCAGAGCCTCTGCACAGAGCAGATCAAGTCCTAGTCGCAAGGTGTGATATTCCGGGGAAGGCTGAAATTACTGTGGAAACGTGCAATGCTTGGGCGAGAGCCAGCATTACCGTGGAAACGCATGACACCCCTGGGAAAGCCGGCATTACCAGGGATGCATGTGATGACGCTGGGGAAGCCGACATTACCGTGGAAACGTGTGATGCTAAGCAAAAGCCGACATTACTGCAGAAACATATGGGGCTACTCGGGAAACAAACATTGTCGTAGATACTTATGACAATCCGGGGAAAGTCAGCATTACCACGGAAACGTGGGACACTCCAGGGAAAGCCCACATTACCAGAATAACACGTCATGCTTCAGGAAAAACCAGATTAAACCAGAAACGCATGATATTGCAGGGAAATGTGATATCACTGTGATAATGTGTGACGCTGCGTCTCTGTCCCCCCGCCTCAGACTCGGACCTGAGCATGAGGACGCTGAGCACGCCTAGCCCCGCCCTCATCCTGTCTCCGAGCTCCTCCCCTCTGTCGCTGTCAGCCATCATCAATGGCTCTTCCACTTCTTCCTCTTCGGTCACCGGGGAGACCATCGCCATGGTGCACGCTCCCCCCGGCAGCCTGCCCCACACACGTATGCGGGCCTGGCCCAGGCCCCTGAAGGAACAGCTGGCGCCCATCGAGCTGCTCCCGGACCACGTCTTCCTGACCATCTTCTCCCACCTGCCCACCAATCAGCTGTGCCGCTGTGCCCGAGTCTGCCACCGCTGGTACAACCTGGCGTGGGACCCGCGACTGTGGCGGACTATCCGCCTGACGGGGGAGCTTCTGCACGCCGACCGTGCCCTGCGGGTCCTAACCCGCCGCCTCTGCCAGGACACGCCCAACGTCTGCCTCATGTTGGAGGCGGTGGTAGCTAGCGGCTGCCGGCGGCTGACAGACCGTGGCCTACACACAGTGGCTCAGTGCTGCCCTGAACTGCGCCGCCTGGAGGTGGCCAGCTGCTACAACGTGTCCAATGAGGCCGTGTTCGACGTGGTGTCCCACTGTCCAAACCTGGAGCACCTGGATGTCTCAGGTAACTCTCAGAATGACCATGTGGCTCTGACTACTTCATCCCAGATCAGTGTTGTTATAGTTTTGATTTTTAATTTGTTTTTTTATTTTTATATTATTTTCAACTTTTATTTGTAATATAGATTAGTTTTAGTTTTCAGTCTGGTGTTTATCTACTTTTATTCTGAAAATATATTTCTATTTAGCTTTTATATACTTTAGTTTCAGTTGAAGTAATTTTATTTGTAGAAATAGAGTGAACGTTGTAGAGTTATTTTATGTGTCCATTCTTACATGAAAACACATCACACATTATGTGCTAATGTTGCCAAAAAGGGCAAAACATGCTCAAGGTATATTAATGGTCATTACTTTAGCTACATTGTGTTTAAATGTGGCAACAGAAAGCGTTTCACATTTGTCTTTATTTTACTTGAGCAATTTAAGCAATATTTGCTTTCATAAGCAATATTTATTTTCTTTTTGTTATAGCTTTTTTTCTATTTTCGTCTTTTATTTTATTTCAGTTTAGTTTTCGTTAATGCTAATGCTAATGGCACTGCCCCGGATACCCTCCCCTCCTCAGGCTGCTCCAAGGTGACCTGCATCAGCCTGACGCGCGACGTCTCCCTCAAGCTGGCTCCCATGCATGGCCAGCAGATCTGCATCCGCTACCTGGACATGACAGATTGCTTCGCGCTGGAGGACGAGGGCCTGCACACCATTGCGGCGCACTGCACGCAGCTGACACACCTGTACCTGCGGCGGTGCACGCGCCTCACCGACGAGGGCCTGCGCTGCTTGGTGCTGTACTGCCCCGGCGTGCGTGAGCTCAGCGTCAGCGACTGCCGCTTCATCAGCGACTTCGGCCTGCGCGAGATCGCCAAGCTGGAGGGCCGCCTGCGCTACTTGAGTGTGGCGCACTGCAGCCGCATCACCGACGTGGGTGTGCGCTATATAGCCAAGTACTGCGGCAAGCTGCGCTACCTCAATGCCCGCGGCTGCGAGGGCCTCACGGACCACGGCCTCGAGCACCTGGCCAAGAACTGCCCCAGGCTGAAGTCACTGGACATCGGCAAGTGCCCCCTAGTGTCGGACGCCGGGCTGGAACTGTTGGCCCTCAACTGCTTCAACCTGAAGAGGCTTAGCCTGAAGGCCTGCGAGAGCATCACAGGCCGCGGCCTTCAGGTAGTGGCCGCCAACTGCTTCGACCTGCAGCTGCTCAACGTGCAGGACTGTGATGTGCCACTAGAGGCGCTGTGTTTTGTGAAACGTCACTGCAAGCGCTGCGTCATTGAGCACACCAACCCCGCCTTCTTCTGACGGGGCAGACAGAGGACAACTGGGAAATGTGTGCAGTACTCACTTACCCACAATACTGATTGGGTCCAGTTCTGTGACACATGAGTATTTATATGCGTGTGTGTATTTTGTATTAAAATCATTGCCATGGCCTGGCTGTAAATGTTCGCCTGCTCACTCGCTCGGCTCCACAATGTGAGAAGCTCATACAGTTTTTAAGAAACAGAACTATAACGTAAGAGTCTTCACCCAGAGTTACCACAGCCGGGTACTTTAAATACACAGAAACGACTGTTAATGCTTGCATATAAAGTGTGAATGTCAGTTTTGGTCCTAATCCTCATAATCCCTGCTTAGAGTGCAGTGTTTTCTTGGAGCTCTTGTTGAACATACTACCGAAAGACAGCTTTAAAAAAATTAATATACACGAAATATTTAAACACTCCACTTTTAAACATTGACAAATTGATTGTTTTTATTAAATGAAGCTCCTTTAGGCCTGATATTCATAGACATTAAGAATGGCAAATGAATGCTGAATGAATGCAAATTACTGAAAGTTCAGTGGCATCAAAATGTGTCAAAACATTAACTTAATGAAAACAACAGAACATTTTCCCAGCCCCATAAAGATTGTAAATGAAACGCCAATTAAAGGTAGTGCGGCATGTCCTGGTGCATGTGGCATGTCAATACCATGTGTCTGTCCGACAAAAAAATGTTGATCCCCTTTCCTATTACTACTTTGTTATGAATATAACACATCCTCCCTGTCAAAATTTTGGGATCACCATATTTTATCCTTAGTCATCTGGGTGCAGATTTCAGAGATCTTTCTACATTTCACTATTGTATTTTTTGCTTGCTGATCATGTTTGTTGCTGCATCACCCGTAGTGTCCATTTCTGACAGAATTGCTGTCTGTCGCTCCTGCAGAAGCCGTTATACCATGACTCTTTTTGACTTTAAGATCTGTTTATCTTTATGCACTGAGACAATCGCCCCCTTAAAGTGGACCAGTTAATTACTTACGGGAAAAAAACTCAGATATGTCTGAGAAACATTAGCCAGTATTGAAAAATGTGGATGGAATGAAAGATTTACCAAAAAGTAAATGTAAGTATTGGGAATTAATATGTCTGGAAATGTGCTGCAGATCAGTTACTGTCACATAAATTCCTCTCAAATAAACATTCCTTTAAATAGACAATGAGTTTCCTAATTGAATTAAGAAATTAAGAAAAAGACTGGGTATTAAATTGAAATGTATTGATGTTTTTAAAAGAAAATGCTCATATTATATTACCAATTATTAAAATCTGTACAGTGAGATCAGTGAATGCCATTCATCATGTACAGTGAGATCATTGAATGTCATTCATCATGTACAGTGAGATCAGTGAACATCATTCATCATGTACTTTAGGTCAGTGAACGCTATTCATCGTGTACAGTGAGGTCAGCGAATGCCATTCATCATGTACTGAGGTCAGTGAACAGCATTCATCATGTACAGGACATAAGTGAATCTCATTCACCATGTACAGTGAGATCAATGAACGCCATTCATCATGTACATTGAGGTCAGCCATCACCACCAGGCCCCTAGTAAGTATTAATTCCCATCTGCTGGTCTTGAATCCCTTTCTAGACTGTTCTCCCTGTGGCAGTTGTGTTGTCTGTCCAGTGTGTGGTTCAAAAAATCTGCCAGACTTTGGAAAAAAAACACCCCACTTATTTAATACCTTGCGCCTGCAAGTGAGTTAATAACTTAATAAAAGGTGAGTCAAAATGACACTTAATTATTATCAGCATTGAAATTGCACATGTTACACACACGTACATAAACACGTGAACAATAACAATGTTATCATACTTCTGGTTCACTGAAGAAAAACAGAAGCAGCAAGTATTTAAATATGTCTGGATTCTAAATGGCATATAACATTTATGAAGTCTCGTAGATATAAAAGGACTTTTCAGGAAATATCACCCACAAATACTTTTGCAGTATATAAAACATTTGTTTTATTTTGTAGTAAACAGCTATATAGTTTAATTTTCTTCCTTCACCATAAACATTACATCATGTTAAATCCTGCATGTGCTATCTATTTGAACACCAGATGGCAGCACAACATAAAACATAGACTCTGCATGTAATTCCGCCGTTATTCCATTGTGCTGGTCAGACCATACTGGTTCGTCAGACTTTACTTTGAGTTTTCACATTGAATTTGGGTGTAGTAGCTTAAAGGATTCTCCAAGCCAGTCCCTGTTATTATGACCAGGGCTACCCGAGGACGTTAGAGGGACTGATATCGAGGGTTATGGCTTATCTTCCACAAGCCTGATGACAGTAAATAAAAGTATAATGCTGGTAAATTGCACTCCTCTTTACTCGCAATCTGTATGCTGCCACCTGCTGGTTCTGCTGCATTTTTCCACTTCAGACCACTCTGCTGAGTTTAAACCTTCAGAAAAGATCAACTTTTGCGCTGAATCTACGTGGCAGATAAAAAGGCTGACTCGTCATTAATGCTTGAATACCAACATGCAAAGTATTCAAAATGTCTATCGACATCCAGATTCTTCATGATCATGTGAATGTTTAACATATTGACGACACCGAAAAGTATTAATCAAGTTCGTCAACAAGTACAATGTCTGGCAGATGTTATAGATCTGCTTCACCAAACACAGCTCTTGGGCAGTGCCCTGTTACCCATGCCGGATACTTGATTATTTTGAATTCCAAACAATGATAAGCACCGCCTTTCTTGTTGAACGTCATAACTCAGGTCCAAAATAGTAAGTAATTCTTAATTTAAAGGAAATAGTCATTTAAAGAACTTTGAGTGTACCACACAATTTAAAGAGATGCGATATACAAAGTTTTCACATTTCTATGACCGCTCTTTATACAGTTTAACCCCGCCTTCCACAATCACGTGATCCCCTGTGCCAGGGGCAGATGTCCTGTGACGTCATGCTGAAAGCTACACCGGAAGCGGGTGGTGTTTCCCTGTTCTCCTGAGCGGCGTAGGAGTGCTGCCGCTGGGTACAGACACACGGTTTACCCCGTTTAAACAGCTCCGGCTGCCTCTTTCCGGGTCTCTTTAAAGCGAAGTACAGGAAGCCGCAATCAGGTAGGAAATGGCCGATGGAATGAAATGATGGCGCTTTATTTGGCAGTTGTACAAGTGTGAATACAGGTACAGTAACGACTGTGTAGGTTCTGTAACTTGTCATTGATCTGAAGTTCATCCGTGCAATTTCACTGCATTAATGTTTCTATTTCTCGTTTACTATTCGGTTTTATTGCATGCAGCGAAATCACACCGGAAATGCCGGTAATGTAAGTGCATCATAGTTTTACCATTATATGAATCGAAGTCTGCCAGCTTGTTCCAGCGCAACTCTTCGGTTTTTATTTGCAGAGCAGGTGCACAGATTTGCATGATAGCTCCAAAAAGAAATCCAGCCAATTTCATATTCAAACAACCGTGGCAGGTGTGTCTGTGTGTGTATGATGGTTTTATTTTAATACTGAGAAGTAAATTTTTGGGTAAGTTTTGAATCAGCAGAGTAGTATGTCTGATTTTTTTCAGTTACTACTGTACATGAGTTTCTAACCCTGTCATTAATGAGTACCATTTGCCCACAGGGTCCTCAGCATCATGGCTGATCTTTGGCAGGATGCGATGGACCATGCTGTTGCCATTGCAAGGAAGGCAGGAGCAGTAAGTAGAGTGGGGGCCGGTGTGTCTTTAAAGTGACCTCCCGTCTATACACATGTGCACAGCTCAGATAGAGTGTGAGGAGGCTGGCTGGTCCACGTGAAGTTTATGTTGATACCCTGTGTCATTCCTGTCTCGTGGCAGGTGATCAGGGATCACCTTCAGGGCGAGATGACGGTGATGTGCAAGAGCTCCCCTGCGGACTTGGTCACCATGACAGACCAGAAGGTGGAGGAGCTCATCATGGCATCCATAATGGAGAAGTTTCCCACACATAGGTGAGGCCTCTTAATATGTTGGAGCACCTGGAGATGACTCATAGCAAACCAGAAATGTGAGCTCTAAGGGACAAAAAACAGGTGTCGCCCACAGGCTGTGAATGACAGTGCCTGCAATTGCCCTGCCTTGTTTACTTGCGTTTCCAGTTTAATTGGAGAGGAGTCTGTGTCTGCCGGTCAGCCCTGTATCCTAACAGACAACCCCACCTGGATTATCGACCCCCTGGATGGGACCACCAATTTTATACATAGGTATGATTCCCATTCCCCATACCACACACAGAAGGGAATTTTTCTGTTCACTTTGTACTTAAGTGTTTATTCTGGTGATGCAGTGTTTCTCCTGTGTACCACACTGACAATAGACGACACACGAAGTGGAGGGAAATACCTTTCCTCTGTTTCAGGTTCCCATTTGTGGCTGTATCAATTGGGTTTGCAGTCAAAAAAGAGGTGAGATGGTATTTGTGTGATAGGAATTCTTATTGGTTACTACGAGACACATGTGATAAGAATTCTTATTGGTTAGTTCAAGGGATGAGAGAGGACTACTTTTCATATGGCTGTAAAATTTTGCTTTTTGTTTGTAAAGGTTAAAAACCGCTACCAAAATAGGCAGAACTGGTTTCTGAGTAGTACGATTCTTTCCACTGTAACTTAATGAACTCGATGTGGCAAAACTAACAGACTTCTGATTAAATGTCTCTGCTGCCTCTTAGTGTGTCAGCCATTCGAGTTGGACATTATGAAGTAATATTTAACATTTTGTATCAGTGTTTTATGGCAGATTTTCTTTAAGTATTTTAATTATGAAGAACATAATGACAGCATTTCTTTTGCAGCTCGAGTTTGGTGTGGTTTACAGCTGTATAGAGGACAAAATGTACATGGGCAAGAGAGGAAAGGGTGCCTTTTGCAATGGAAAACGATTGCAGGTGTCAGGCCAGACAGGTAAGGGTCAAACATGCCCGCCCTCCCCCCGACTCCAGGGATCAGCCATCAGGGACTTGGGCTGTAGTGAACGAGACATTACAGCTTGTTATAAAGCAGCAGTGCATTCTGGGTTGCAGATATTAAACAGTCGCTTATTATCACCGAACTGGGCTCCAACAGAGATCCAGAGGTGGTCCGACACATCTTCTCCAGCATGCAGAAGATCCTGTGCATTCCTGTTCACGGGTAGGTGTCTGAGCACCATCCCGCCGCCTGGTGAACGGGATTTCCCGCATCTCCCGCGACAGCCTCTGGCTCCATCCTTTTAAGCACCAGGTAGTTTGAACCATGAAAATTCACCCCCAGGATGCGCTGTGCTGGCTCAGCGGCCATTAACATGTGCCTGGTAGCCTCCGGCGCCGCGGAAGCCTACTACGAGATCGGGATCCACTGCTGGGACATCGCGGCTGCTGCCGTCATCGTGAGCGAGGCAGGGGGTGTCCTCATGGACGTGGAAGGTGGGACAGCGCCGGGGTCAGAACAGTGTTTAGCGCATATGCAGTGACGTAGAGTTTGAAACCTGAGGCTGACCTGTTCCCCAGGAGGGCCGCTGGACGTGATGTCCAGGAGGGTGGTGGCAGCCAACAGCAGGAACGTTGCGGAGAGGATTGTTAAGGAGATCGAGGCATTTTCAGCTGAGAGAGACGACGCTTCTGAAGTCGGGTCAGCATGAGCTCCTGCAGCATCATCACAACGTCTGCTGGGCCAGGGATGATCCTTTGTTTTTTTTAAATGTATGATCTATCACCAAAGGCCAGCCGGAGGTTTATTCCTTTGTAGTTTGGCCTTTTATTTTGTGGAAGAACCCGGGCTGCTTTGAGATGCTGTTCGCACTGCATTTTAATGTCAAGCGATCTAATTAAAATGAACATTATACTTTCTGTGACAGCCCTGACTGATCACATCCTTCTGTGCTGATGTGTTTATCAGTCGCTTTTATCCAAAGTGGCATAAAATTGAGAAAGTAAGGTCCGCCAGTCCCTGGCGTAATTGGGGGCAAAGACCCTGAGATCTGAACAAACAACCATCTGATTACAATCGCAGCATCCTAACTTGCTGAGACACATGCCACCCCCAGATCCCCATCTCTCTTCACCCCAACAGTGAGAAGTGACCCGTGCCAACCCCATCATTCCTCCCCCCCACATAAATAAAGATATCAATGGCTAAAAGATCTGAATATTTTACTTTCAATAGTGCTATTATTACTTATTAAAATAAACACTTGTCATACATTCCAATGTCACAGTGCAAAACATCCACACTCCAAACACAATCCAGAATTATTTATATTCCCTTATTTCTGTGTTCTTTTGAACTATGTTTGGTTTTATGGCAGTTGCATAAACTAACATTCTTTAGTAAAAGTTACGTGTTAAATGGGGCATCATAAAGCCCTTGATCAACACCCCAAAGCTGGTGCAACGACACCCATCACCCAGGACAGAACCACCCAGAACAATAAGCCACACCGTGACAGGGTTAGATTTACACTGACCAATTTGTAGACACCCCCCCTGCTGGAGAAGTGTGGTACAGCTGCTGTTTGAGTGACTGTGTGGTCACAGTGGACTCTCTCTCCAGACCTCTGCTCATCATTCGTTAAGCAGCATCAGCAGCTGGGGGTCGGTCGCAAAGCCCCCGGGCAAGCTGCCCTGTGCTCTGCCCCACGGAGCCCGTGGGCCAACCGAGGAGGAAGAGGAAGGTCCCGCTTTGTCAACACAGAACGGGTCCCCCACCAGGCCAATCTGAGTGACGCACTGCGGGCCAGAAACACGATACGTGAGTACTGTACTGGCAGGCCGTGTGGGCGTCTCAAGGGTCGCTGCCGGGTCGCTGACGGGTCACAGACCTGCCGCAGCCGTCGCAGGTAGGCAGCATCGCTCTCCTGCTGCCGGGCCGCCGGCACGGGCACCTGCCACCGCCGCAGCTCCGCCTCCATCTCCTGCTGGTGGAACAGCTCTGCCGGGTCCAGGCGGTCCCTGTTGATCAGCTCCACCAGGAACTCCTTGTAGTGAAGCCTTTGGGAGAGAAGGGTGCTCTGTCTATAGAAACGGGCAGAGGCTTGCATGCATGTCACGAACGTGTTCCATTTTCCCCCCAGAATCTGTCCTGCTCGTCACCCTATTTTCTACAACTCATTTCCAATAAATATCTTAAGCACCTGGCCTGTCAGCGCCCCCCCCCCCCCTTCCCCCGCCCCAGGACTGGGAGACTCACGTGCAGTAACCAGCATGGTTGCGGGGGGCAGGGCGTCCACAGGCCTCCTCCCGGAGACCGCAAGCCTCTCGGTACTCCAGGACGGGACACACGCCTGATTGCACAAAAACACGTTGTGAGAAACACAGGAAGCAGATCACGGTATTTAAGCTACATCCATAAAAATGATGCATCTGAAATACAAGGACCTTCTCACACACTTAAAAAATGCAGTGGCCCAATTTTTACGTCTTAAGACCTGTTAACATGGAAATATGTGAGATTAATGACTGTGACGGTGAGGGAGCGTGTGAGGAACTTCAGAAGGACACTGATTAACATCTAAGAACATGTGGCCACACGTCAGGGATACGATCATGTAACTGGGAGGTACCTCTGCAGTCTTTCCCTTGCTGGCGGTCAGTGCCTCGGGGATGCAGTGCGTAGGACACTCTGAAGCACTGGACAGGAAAGAGACGCATCAGGCTAAACTGCGCTAATGGTACCAGACACTGTTGGCCAAGCAGGACCAGTCCCTCATGAGCGCCCACCCCCCGAGATTATAGACACTCTGTTTTAGCAAAGACAGGGTGCACCTCCTTCGTACAGCAGAGTGTGACCGTTCCCTGACCATTCCCCCGAAACCCCCCCTTAGACAGAGACACAGCAGGAGGTCAGGCCGGAGACCTTCTCAGCACAAACCTGGAGCAGGCGCTGCAGCCTGGACACGCTCCAGTCGCGCAGGTGGTACAGGCAGTCGCGCGGGTGGTGAGCATGCAGACCCCTAGCTCCACAGTCCACCGAGAAACCACAGGCCTGGAGGAGACGGGACCGCACAGACACCAAGCTCATATTGCAGCCTTTAATCATCAGAGATTAACCCAACACAACATCTGGTCTGGCCACATGTACCTCCTTAGCAACCGGCAAGTAAGTGCTTAAGAAGTAACTGCGGACAGAGGTTCCCTCAGAACAGACGGCGGTGGGGGGGGCACTTACAGAGCCCAGCATGAAGGGTCTGCCACAGCCCCCGCAGAAGTTATGGTGACACTGTGTGCATTTGAAATGCAGACATCCGCCCTTGGACAAGTGGAAGCGGAACTTGCACTTCGGACAGTCTGCAGAACATGAACAGGATCAGAGAGGGCAGAAGGAACGCAGAACCCTACCGGCATCTGCCAGAGCACGGGTCCCAAAGGGTCCCGTCACACACTGTGGACTCACCGATCCGGTTCCTGCCCAGAAGGTTCTCCAGGTGGCTGGCCTGGTCCTCGGGGTTGTTGTGCAGCTCCCAGTCCTTGAAGGTCTCACAGGACACACCCTCATGTTGAGGAGCCCACTGAAGAGCCGCACAAAGAGGGCATCACACACACGTGCACGGCACTGTAGCCAGGCATCATGCGATTGAGCCGCATCATGCAGCAACTCGACAGAATGTAACAAACTGAATGACGATAATGACGATGATGATGGTGAAGACTGAAATAGGGTAATGTTGCAATATAAAATTATAATATAGTCAATAAAGTTGTTACATTTTGTTGAATTATGTAATGCGGTGTTACTACATAATGCAGTGGTCCACGGTGTGCCGTGTGCGGTATGCAATAACATCGCACTATATGATTAAAATTTGTAACAATTTTTCGTAATGTGGCATTATTACATAATTCATTCTTACAGGAATGCAAAGACGTTCCTCTGTGTGTGTGTGCTTGTGTTGCCCTTGTTGAGCACTATCCTCTTTTTACCATTCAAGTACCGTTAAAGTTAACTGTCGCCGGTACGTATCTGGCACAATTATAGTTCTAAAAATCAATATAAAAATTCATATAACTAATAACACTATTTTATTACAATGACACTAACGAAAAACAAGGGTGTATGTTTGGTTTCAACATTGACAGCCCCAAACCCCCCCACCCCCCCATAAACACAAACGATACTCCCACAATTTCGGTAGAGACATCCCTACCACCCACACCCAAATCTACACCCTGTAATAAAAAATAAAAAATAACTCAGTTCTTGCATAAGGGAGCAGCATGGTTCAGTCTTCTTTCCGCTTGTTCCACTATTGTTAGCCTCGTGATATCCTGCTGCGTTCTAATATCCGATTTAACAATACAATAATCCACGATGCGTGTTTATAAAAGGATTCAAGTAAGTGAAACAAGGTGTTACGATTCAATGTTTTTCAAGAGTAACATTCTTTTTTTTTTTTTTTGTTCTCCTCCAGGAGTAACATTCGAGTATCCAGAAAATCTGACAGAGGCTGGGTCCTGATGTTGCCGGATACGAGATCGTTTACTTTACAAACCCTCCCCTCATCTCTGCCGTTTGTCACACTGGAGGAATGTCATTTGGTGCCAGTGTATACCACTATACGAGTGGTATGACGCTGAAGTCCGCTTGAGCCGACTTGACCTGTGCGTGTGTCCGTGTGCGTTGAGGTCTTACCGGACGCCGGCATTGAGAGCAGGTGCTCTTCCCACAGTTGGGACAGTCCATCCTCAGCCTGGCTGCCTCGTGGAGGACGCCGAACGAGCACTGCATCCAAACACACCACACGCCCTCGTATGTTTCAGGCTCATTCTGTAACATCTCGCAGAGTCTCAGGACTCCTGCTCCCCCCCGAAAGCACTCTTACATGGGCACACCAGCGAAAGTTGGGCATGTCCTGCAGGGCCTGGTCTCTCAGCTTCCTCTGGAACAGCTCATGGGTTTCTTTGTCCAGGTAGTGCTTGATCTGGGACAGCAAATGTGTCCAGCTTATCAAGCAGAAGTTCATGAGTGAAGTACCCAGCCTGAAAAAGCTCCCTACACCAGTTCCCCCTTCCCCCCCTGCCCGCCCCAGGTCCATCAGCATCTCACCAGCGTGTCCAACAGGCTGAAGTAATCCATGGCCTCCTCCAGACGGCCGGCGCCTCGCAGCTCCGGATGGTTGCAGATGGGGCAGACCACGCTGGAGATGTTCTTCTCCTTGATGGCTGAGGAGAAGTAGGCCTTGAAGCAGCTCTCACAGAAGGCACAGGAGCAGTGGGTCATGGTGATGATCTACGGAGAGACGGGCAGGACACAGAGGGAGAGAGAAAGGGAGAAGAAAGAAAGCAGAGCTGTGGAGATGCGTCAGTCGACAATGACCAGGCAGGCCGGATTCAGCGCCACTCAAATAAAGCCATTACGTCCCTCACAGCTGAAGGGCATGTCGGCCATCTTATCTTCAGGCCTCACCTTACTGAAGGACACCTGTTCCTGGCAGATAGGACACTCATGGGTGAGGTATCTCAGAGCCGAGGCAAGGTCCCGGCAGGACTGTACCGCCTCGAGCACCTCCTCTGGAGAAAAGCGACGCTCCTTCAGGGAGAGAAGACTCCAGAACATGTCCGCTTTGTCCCGGGAGATGCCGTCTGGGACCGACGCATCGGAAGAGGGAATGTGCAGGGGTGTTCGGGAAAGCAAAGGTTTGGGTTCTGTCAGGCTGAGTCGCGTCTCCTTGGTTAGGAAACATGAAATGTTTGTGTAAATATCTATTCAAATTATTACCATAGGTTGGGCAGTAGGGCTGGGTGATATATATATTCATTAATTCATTAATATATAATATAAATATTAATTAATATTAAGAAAATGTTAAAAATATTTTATTGAAAAATATCATAAACAATAATATTAAGTTGGATCAAACCAACAGTAAAGGCACCATTATTATGTTTATGAACACTGATACCTTTGAGTATAATACATAGAATTAAAAAGACGACAGTGACGTTGGCTTGTTTTTTTAAACTGCGTCAGAAATATAAGCTACTAGGATGAACTGAAAGCCAATTCAGAAATCTTTGTCATCTTATCTTGTACATAGCCTAATCCTGCGTTTGATTATCTTTCTCCGAGTCGGAACTCGGATTAAAACGTCACGAAAAACGTAACTTCCCGTCGGAAACACGCCTCTTTTATGATGTTGATGTCAGACAGAATTTTGTCATCTGAGTTTCCCCTGTGATGTCATTTCAACACAGCGGCTTCTGAAGAGCAAACCGAGCTGACTGGTGTCCCCCAGGCTGGGACTCTTACCAACACGCCGTCAAACTTCTTCACCTGGATGGGAAAATGCTCCTGGTTGATGGGGAAGAGTCTGTCTGACTGCGTCAGGACCTGCTCTGCGTCTGGAAGGACAGGAAACTGGCTGTGAGAAGCAGAGCCCCCCCTACCACCACCACCAGGCAAGAGACAATCCTGCCGGAGAGAGGGACATGATGGGTAATTAATGAAGTATAAAGCAAGGACTCTAACGACGGTGCTGATATGCAGAGTCAGTATCCTGAGCAACATAATCCCAGCGCCAGTTAAACTTAATGACTTTGAAAAACAGAAGATTAAATCATGCCAGGAATCACATAGGCTGCCAGCACGGAAATGCTGAGCTCTGTGGCCATTGTAACACACATAGGCATGCAGGCCAGACCCATTATACAACCCGTTATAAACAGACTTGTGTAGCTCAACGAGCAGCATAGTGTACCAATGCAAAGGTCATGGTCAATCCCCAGAAGTTCCCACTCCAAAATCACTTTAGATAAAACCACAAGGTAAACACAAATCCCTCAAATACGGAAGCCTTTCATTTTTCAGGATAACCAGGAAAGGAGGGGTTTAGCGTGGAAGTTGAAAATACTGAGCTCCAAAAAGTCTGCACCCTTTCTTGTTTTGATAGGTTAAACAGGTAGTCTATCCCAGTACTGGGAATAGGATCTCTCCCTACATGACTTACACAACTCTTGTTATAGTCATTTGATTATCTCTTGATTAAATCAGGAAATTGCATCTCATTGGTTAGCCCGCAAAATGTGAAAATGACTTAATACCAACACACCCTCAATCGACATATTAGTTTCTGATTGGTTCCCCTTCCTTAGGCATCAGCTCAGTGTCTGCGCAGGCGTCAACTAAGCCTCCAATTCCCGGCCTTCGCTAAAATTAAACTTCCAGCACAAGTTTTAAAAAAAAAAAAAACTAACATAAGAACCACTTCTTAAAACATTAAAATACTGATACTTACCACTAAAGATTTTTACTTCCACTGAGCAATACAGCAGATTTTACATTACATGCGAAAGGAACATGAAAAAAAGTCACCTATTAAAACCATCATTTTGGCCTAAATTGATAAGACTCAACCTTATCAGGATGAGGAACAAATCTATTTAAAGAAACATCTGCCAATACAAGTACCGCCTGCTACCGGTTCCGCTGGCTGTAAGGAGGCCTCTCAGAACCAACAGCACGGACCAGCACAGCCAGGCACGGAAGCCCGCAGATGGGCCTGAAGGTTCAGCCAGGATTCTTTGAAGAGCAGTACCTCTCTGGTTGCAGAACGTGACGTAGGCCTGGTCCGGCTGAGCCGCAGGGTAATGCACATCCAGAACCTCGCCGCCCCCGTTCTGCTGCCGCTGGAAGTAAATGGTGAGCTTGTTCCTCATCTTCCTGGGGGGGATGCCCAGGGGCAGCCGGTTCACCTCTATCTTGTGGGCATCATTCACCAGAAGTTGGTGTCCGAGCGGGGGGGCCCTGTCTCCAAGCTCCTCCCCCATGAGGCTGGGGACACCTGCAAGAGAACGGGGGCTGCAGTCACTCTGGACATCAGACTGTCCCTACCCTTCAGCCCCGAATCTGTCCCTCAGGCCATGTGCTCTCAGGTTTCAGCAAGGGCAGGACGCGGTTTCAGGTTCTTCATGCAGGTCTACAGCCAAAGCATAATCGATACCTACCTTTATCGCTGGGGTTTAACCGGGAAGCATTAGCGTTTTCGAGGTGCAAGCTTCCAAAAAGGGTTGCCATGTGTTCAGAAGTGGAGGTATTTGCACTTCGAACTGGTGAAAAAGAATTGAGGAGTGAATGAATACATGATGTTGCCGTGCATCCGAGCACAGCACATTATTGGTCCACAGACAGATGGAAATGCACGTTGGCTAAGTCAGGCCCCGCCCCCGCCACAGCACCCTGTACATGGTCCACTGTGCTAGTAGGTCATTCTCAACTTTTTTAGTGGAAAAATATGGTATACTAAAATACAGTATTTTGCTGTATAGAGCAAATGACATCATATTAACTGGATGTTGATACATGTAGGTATATTAAAAATATTATAATGCCACTAATTTTATTATTATTTTCTCATTTTCCCCAAATAGCTAGCCAAAACTCTCATTAACATTTGGATGACAGGATTTTTGCCATTTTCTCATTTTTTCTCATCTCAGTGGCTCTTGATTTGATGAAATGCTTTTGTTAACTACAGGGATAAATAGTATAATTTTATAATAAAACTGGTTAACTACCCCAGATGCAAAAATCGACTAATAGTAATATTACGATAACAATATGTTATGGTACTGAGTTTGACTCCACAACGTGTTGGGCACGTTGACAGATGTGTGAAGCTGCTGTAAGCTTTGCATAAAAACTCCAAACGATATAAAATAAGAACATAACACTATATAATCCAACCCAGAAAGCCCCAGACAGTCGGCCCAGACACCTGTAGTGTTCTGAAGGAAAGGGTTCGAAGGAGACAGGGTGGAGCTCTCCGTCCCTCCGAAAGTAATGCCCAGGTCCAGCAGCTCCTCCGTGTGAGATCTCCTCACCACTGGTACATTAGTGGCTGGAGCTGCGGAAGAAGCCTGTGTGTGTGCAGGACCTTCTCCTGACTGAAAATTGCCTCTCGCTACATATTACAGCAAAACCTACAAGGCTAATTATGCACATAATTCACATATGAAGTGTCATAAAAGCGTTTACTGCATGACTGCTGAGAAATCTGTTTTCTTCAATAATGTGTGAAGAGCTCACTCAAAGCAATATGAACACTGACCTTTATCACTTGTTTGTGCTGGAGAAACTGCGGCCGTCTTGGGGCTGAAGGCCACTCGATTCTGACTGGAAGCAGTGCTGGTGAATGGCAGCCTAGGTGGGACAAAAGGCACAGAGGCAGATGAAACCCAGCGAGCTTGCAAAATAAAAGCAGGTTCAGATACCATCAGCATTTGGCAATAAAAGCCTTTGTAATTTACAGTAATTTATATTACTTACATGGGATCTGGGAAGAACTGCCTGTAGGGCTCAGGTGAGCTTTGAGATACACTGCCTCCTAGAGGACAAGAGAGCACATTTCTGTTGTACTGAAGGAATTTATAAGAGGAAGTACTCTACATGTAATGAATAGGGTGTCAATCCCTCCATCCAGTACAGGGTCACGGGAAGCCTGACGCCTGTCCTAGGCACCATACACTGTCAGAAAGAAAGGGTACAGCCCTGGTACACATTTGTTCCCTATGGTACAATCAATATTAATGTCCCTCAGATTGCATTTCTGTACTTTAAGGTACAATTATGTACACCTAAGGGTACAAGTGGTAGACTTTTGAGGGTACAGCCTCAGTGCCAAGTAACTGTACCCTGAAAGGAAGTTATTGGTACGTTTTTTTTTTTTTTTTTTTTTTTTGTGACTGTGGAAGGCACAAAGCAGGGATGCCAGTCCATCACATGGCACATACACATTACATGAGATTCAGGGACACCCAATGACCTAAGTGCATGTTTTTGGCCTAGATGAGAAAAGAAGAGCAGCTGGAGGAATGCTGTGTGCACATAGGACACACACACACACACGCGTGCACACACACACACACACATGCACACACACGCGTGCACACACACGCACGCACACACACACACGCGTGCACACACACGCGTGCACACACACACACACACACACACACACACACACACACACACACGCGTTCACACACACACAAATGGGTTGGGAAATCCA
>JAODKE010000111.1:1258275-1271773 GCA_026779605.1 Mormyrus hasselquistii | reverse complement strand
TAGGGGGGAAAGAAGGAGGGTGGGGGGGAGAAGGAGGGGGAAAGGTGGGGCGAGGTGAGGGTGAGGGGGGGCGGGGGTGGGGGGGGGGGGGAAGGGAGGGGGGGGGGGGAGGGGAGGGGGGACTGAGTGGGACGAGGGGGCAATGGAGGGGGATGGGGATTGGAGGGGGAAGAGAGTGCAGAATACAGAGTGCATATATATATATCTATATCTCCATCTAATTTTGTGGGAAGGCCCCATTCTGCTGCTAGTCATATTAACCCACATGGCTACACTGTGAAGGTGACTCCCCCAGTGTGAGAGGTGGTCATTAGGACCCTGGACATGAGCAGAGAGCTTTGCATTGCCGTTTGGTCCAGAGCCAGCGTAATAAATCACATGTCATCTGCTAATAAATCATTGAAAAAGCAGCATGTGCATTCATTCTTTAATCTAAATGGTACAGGCAGTAAAGGACATAAACATTATTAACACGTTTTTGGTATATTCAGAAAACAAGTTCAAATTCCATTGAGGTATGTGACTACTAACCAGCTGCTAATCAGCTAACTGCTTTAATGAAAGTTTTCATTTGAAGTAATCTCAGGCCAGCAGGGGGCGCTCTCTCAGCTCCAGAGACCTCTCCCGGGGACATTGCCCCTCTTTCCTCACCACAGAGACACACTTTGCTGAGCGGTGCAGCTCTTTGAATGAACAGACAGCCCCACGATCCGCACACTCCGAACACAAACATGGTGCCACGAGATTCAGCGGGGCCCTTTGAAAGCATGCTCCACTTTGAACAGGTTCCTCTGCAGGCTGAACCCCTGGTGTCATAGGAATAAGCCGTGAAGTCAGAGCTTCCAGAGCACAGCAAGCTGGCGTAGCGCTGTCATGGGAGCAGGGAGCCGAGACTTGTGACACGTTAGTGCATCATGGTCCAGCAACCAAAATCTGGATCAAGAC
The DNA here is from genome assembly GCA_026779605.1 of Mormyrus hasselquistii. NCBI lineage: Eukaryota > Metazoa > Chordata > Actinopteri > Osteoglossiformes > Mormyridae > Mormyrus > Mormyrus hasselquistii. The sequence continues at coordinate 1,270,828 of JAODKE010000111.1, read as the reverse complement.
ACGTGTGTTTAGTTACTAATCCCAGCAGTTACTCCACCTGAGAAGATGATGTTGGTGTACTCAGAAGCCATTGAGGCGGTTGGGTGCAGAGATCCTATTATGAGGCATGATATCAGGTTAAATGCATCATCACACAGAGTGAAAATCACGCTGTCCTTATATGTGTTGTCCATGTGGATCTCTGTGGGCTTCTGTACAGCTCTGCGTGGAAGCAAAAGGAAGGAGATAGTAGCACAGGAGTTGGGCATACCATTCTGCAGATGTCTGACTGCATCTTTGAGAGGGATTGGCTGCGGAGGACAGGTTTTTACCATCGCATCAGCGAGAGGCAGGCATCTTCATTAAGCCCCCTGTGGTACACAGCTGCTCCGAGCAGAGTCCCAGTGGTCACCGTAAACCACAAAACGGCGTACAAAAGCACAGCCTTCAAGCTTGAGCATGAGCCAGCCCCGGTTCCCAGCAACCGCTCTGCATTGTGAACTCACTGGGTGCCAGGAGAGCATGTTTTAGGCTGCTTAGAGGCTCTGTTGATTTTGATGTCGAAGAGGTGGAGTTTTCTGGAACCGGCCGCTGGATCGTTTCACATTTGACTTGGCTTCACGGAGTGCCACAGAGGGGCGGTTCTTCACCTCATCCGTGCCTCCATCTTATCTCCCTGTGTCTCCCTCTCCTGTTTCTTCTGTTTGCTGCGTCACTCCTTGCAGATGAAGAGGCATCCCTTCTCACTAGTCTGTCCACTTCCAGCCCCGTTCCCTAGTCAGCTGTGGCATGGGAGGGCACCCCTGCACAGTTTAAATTCTTCATCCACCTGAGGCCTCCTTCCCGCAACAGGCTGCCTGTCAGCAGGCCCTGAGCATGAGCATGTGTGTGCCTCTGTGTGTAAGCTGGGCGTAGTGACTGTTTGCCGATCTGGGAACGGCTTCTCGCAAAGAGGGAGCACTCAACAGAGGACTGTGGTTTGGGAGCCCCCTATTGGAGGAGTCACATCATAGGCAAAGCCATTCTCAGCCTGATTAGTATGGACTTTGGTATGTTTATGCCAGACTGCTAAATTTGTAGCATTGTCGCCTCCATAGGCAACTCTGGGCTTTTCTCCCAGCCTGAACCCAGCAGCACATAAAAAAAAAATAAATACATTTACAATAAATTATTGCTACACACTAATGTGATTTATACAAGCTGCATTCTCAAATATAACTTACAAAATAATTTAGTTTTACTGAACTTAATGTGTTTGAATAGCATTTTCACCTGACCAGTAGGGGGCATAATTGCAGCCCTGGTACAGTAAAATTGATTATGGTTGCCTCATACCCTCAGGTTTCAAATGGTCTCTGTGGAGTTTGTCCCCATGTCACCCGCGTGTCCCCAAAACACATGCTTAGGTGGAGCAGTATCCTTAATCTTCTTGGGCTCCCAGCTGCATCCATGGCTGGAAGTTCGATGGCTTTCATAACAAATTAAATAAAATCACAGGTGTTTCCACAAAGAGCAGGTATATAACTGTAATGAACTGAACTCAGTTTTCAAACTCTTGATGCTCAGCGTAGATGTTTTTTCGAAGCGTAATTTGCGGCAGAAAGTTCTTAGCTGTTTTGGAGAAACATAACCATTAAAACGGGATGGAAAAGGTATCTGTCATTTCTACAAACTGCGTTTTAATGTTTGGTTCTTTTATCACTTTCTCTTCCTTTTATCTGTCGCTGACAGTCCCCGTGATTATCTTTACCAGTATCAGTTGCAGCAGGCTGCGTGTCTCACGGCTCAGATGCGGTTCAAGTATATGTGTGGGGGGGCGTTTGCAGGAATAAATCAGAACTCATAATGTAGATAACGCAGACCAAGCCATAATGAAATGAGCCTGGCTGGACTGAAGTATAAGATAAGTGAGATGGATGTTATTTTCCCAGAGGGTAAAGTCTGCAGGAGCGCCAGGCCACCCCGTCACTGAACTGCCAACCAGCAATCGAAAGCTAGAAGAGGGAGTGTTTCTCAATACCAAGAAAGCAAAGATCACACTTGAGGTCTTGGCAAGAGCCGTCTTGCTAACTTGCATCCCAAGAACAAACTTGGGTGCGATGAATCATGGGATAATTCTCATTGGCGAGGATGCGACCGCCGCACCCTTGATATTTGCAGCCGGGCAAGAATGATATCTGAGGATTTTTACCACCCTCTGATCTTCTGTTGGAACTGGTCTACGGCAATGGAAGATGATGTTAAGTGAGAACACAAGTGTGGTCAGGTTCACATATTGAGAAACAGCCAGAGTCTTTGTGCTGCGTGTCCTGCATAGCACTCTGTGCCTGATGTGAACATTCCAGAAGTCCTGAGGGCAATATGCAGCTTAAAGCTTAAAGACGCAAACAGACCCTTGATTGATTTTTAAAAGCAACCTGGCGGTAAAATGCTAATCTCACCTCTGACTCGAATAAGGGCATCAAGGGCCAAACAGAAAAAAGACAAAGCCTTGATTGCGTTTCTTTTTTTTTTTTCTTTCTCCAGAGTTTAAGTCATGGAGAGGAGAGCCAGAGGGAGGTCACAGCACACAGCTGTCTCCAGACTCTGATCCACAGACTAATCCTTAAACGGCTTTGTATGTCCTCTGCTGCTTTGTTTCATCTCATTTTCTTCTCCATATTCAGTAATTCAGAAACTCTCAGTCTCGGGGCTTTTGTCAATAGACATATTAAAATAAGCAGCCTTTTACCTCAAACTCTGCATAATTAACAGCAAAGGCCGCCCTTCCTTCAGTACAGACGGCAGTCAGTGCATTGACAGCAGTTTGTAAGTGTTCCCTTGAGCGTATTTAGCCGCATTAGCAGAGATGACCAAAGAAAACCTCCACGTTGATCGTTTGCTGGAGGGAAAAGAGTTCCTGCTTTCTCTCGACGAGATGGACATCGTCTAGCTCACTCCGGCCCGTGAGAGATCCCCTTTTGTAGGACCAATTCGAGGAAAACAGCAAGTGACACAAAGTCAAGGGTCTCATCTTAACATCAAAAGCGTTATATAGCATTTGGCCGTGGTGCTCCTCTTCCAGAATTATTCATCCACATGCCTGTGTCACTCTTTGCCACCTGGGTCTCCTGCGGGGTGCACACTTTCAGTGGATAAAATCAGATATAAATAAAACATCTTTAATATCATGTTATTGTGCTCGTGCTTAGACTGAGCTGCCTGCTAATGAAATGAGAATGTTCAGTACAGGCTTTAGTATGGTGCATGGCTATTTTGTTGTGATGGACTACAGCTGCCCAGGAGACCCCGATGATAAAGAGAGTCCATCCTAATGGAAACTCGGCCGGATGGAGGAGGACGCCCCCCTGCTCCCGAGGCACCATGTCCGGGAGAGTGGTAAGGAGGGTCCATTGTGTACAGTTAGTAATGCGGTATGCTCAGTTCTGTCAGTAAATGAAGGATGATCTTTCCCAGGACACACTGTGTCAGTACATATCCAGTGCACTTATATTAGTATTTAAAAAGCTGCACATTAACAGAGTCGGGGCAAACTACCAGCAACATGGATCGAAGTAACGCCTTCAGAAATAACCCCACCGTAGAAACCGCGGCAAATGACTCCTCGTTCGACAGTGACGCAAGCTCCTAGCCAGCACAACGGCAAGGTCCCACTCTTACTGTCTTCTCCATGGACGTTAAGTGTGGCTTCGGGTGTCAATATCTTAGATGATGGGACACTGTGACTAATGATACCAAAGATGCTGCTGCTGCCCCTGGGTGTCCCCAAGGCAGACCGGGTGCGAGGTCCTACAAAGATGAAGTCATTCATATCTCTCCTAACTTTCTGGCCGATCAGCATGGATGAGACCAATGTGTGTAATTGCTCCCAGAAGCTTCTCGGACTTGGTCAGCAAGTAGGAGGCGATTTCTTCCAATTTTTGGCCTTAATCTCCATTTGGCAGCAGTTCTTTTGAAAATAATCACGGCACTGAAATCGCATCGACTCAGTATTTTCTTCTGTGTACGCTCCACTGGCTCTTTTTGGGACTTGCCTTTTAGCGGATAATCCACTCAGTAATTTAAGAAATCCATCTCTTTCTCTGCCGCTCTCTCTGCCAGACTCTCATGTGCCCTCATTGTCACCTCACCCCGATGACCTGCTGAGATGATTTAGGGCTGGTCTGGATTCCAAGTGACTTTGAGCCTTGCCAGTACTATTTTAGGAAGCCATCAGTGTGCATGGGGTATCAGAAGGCTGAAGTCAACCCACATCCTCCGATTTCCCAGTGCTTTGTAGCTCTGTTAGTAGGCTTTGACATTATTGTGTGTGCATGTTCAAAGATGTGCCATCTGTCTGGTGTCTATGCACTACCTGAACTCTACTCTCTGTGATGGATGGTCCTCCTGTCCTGGGTGTACCAGCCCATGACAAGCTGTTGGATGGAGTTCCAGACACATCCATGGTCTGCCTTCCAAGAAAGCGTTTCTCTGTGTGTAAGCTGCTAAAGGTCAGGCCATTCCAAGCGAATAGAAATTCTGCTAATTAATTAGTAGCAAACGCTCTCTCACGGTCAATATCTAGTTAATCAATAAGTAATCCTTTGAAGAAACTCAGAATTAGCAGAGAAGTTGTACCAGAAAACCTTTAAAACTGGGTAACAGGACCAAATCCCACTGATAAGGAAATCCATGTTTTATCCGAGAAAAGAAAAACTGCCCCCAGTTGTCGGGAAAGCCGAGGAAGGCGGCAGAGGAGAGATTTGTGTATGCGACTGGGGTGTTCATGAGACCAGTCTAATTGCTGACTGCTCATTCAGAATCGGTGCTTCATCAGAGGAGCGGACAGCTGCTGATTCAATGAAGAGCATTCGCTTTGTCTGATACGGGCTTTTTCCATATTCATTTTCTACAAACCCCAGGTTCTTTCCTAGAATTTTGTTCTTTAATATCTTTTCTTCGAAAGAACTCACTCAATTTGAAACATATCATGTTATCTTCCGCCTTTCTCATTTTAGTTGATCATGCGGTTTTGCAAATCATGTTGAGGTGGCAGCATCTTAGGCAAAAGGTCTCAACGGGATGGGATAAACCACAGATCCTGACAGCGCCGCGCTGACCTCGTTCCAGGTCAGCAGGGGATCCTCAACGGCAGTGTTTCTCAATCCAGTCCTCGGGGACCCCCAGACGATCCACGTATTTCCTCTCTCCCAATTCCATGGGAGTTGGGATGGAGCAAAAATGTGGACCGTCTGCAGGTCCCCAAGAACTGGTTCGAGAAGCACTGCTCAATGTAGTCATCTAGTAGTTCTTTAAAATAGATAGGGATAAGAAAAGGCACATTCTTGTAACCGCCTGTGCTGGTCAGGATGATACAGGGCCTGGTGACCATGCCAGGTGGAATCGGGCAGGGGTGCAACCTGGACAGAGTGCCAGCCATGTTCAACACTACCCTGTGAGTTTTCAGGTGGAGGACTGATTGCTAGGCACAGATTTTATACTTCAGTAAGTTTCCTTGCCTGTAATCAGCTGAATTCCGGGGAAAAAAATGTTGTCCAAGCTTTATGCTAATCAAAGTTTAATAAGTGATTTATGCTAATCGGTGTGCAAGGACACTTTTGACTGGCTCATAATGACTGTGCATTGTGCTGCAGCGGGATTCACAGAGCCCTGTCGAGCGTGTAAAGGGAGAGCAAATCCTTCATATGCGGAATGAAGCACGAGTAGGCAAAGGGCGCTGGGAAGCCTCTCACGGTACGGCACAGACCGACAAGGCCAAGGATGATAACAGATACAGGAGAGACGAGCATGGCCGCTCTTTCTGGGTCTGCTAGTCTCTCCTTGGGCCTCGGATGGGCGCATGAAGACCACAGGTGTTGACTTGCGAGCCAGGATGCCATAAGCAGAGCAGGAGAAGCTGGGTGACAGAGTGTTGTTTCTTAGCAGGCTTTCAGATGGCACATCTGATGGAGCTGTTATTCCTATACGCAGCGCGGCAAGACAAAAGCCTCGACCATTTGTTTTATTTTCTGTCTTTGGGAGCTTGATTTCTCGCACCTACACATTTAGCCTTTTTTTCATTTAATGGATCTGTTCCTGTCGCAGTATGTAAAGTGTGGGAATGCCGCCCGGTCCTAGTCATACAGCAGGTGCCGGTCTTTTTTGGCTGAAAAGCGGGTCCTGATTTGGCCTCCAGAGATTTGATCAAAGTCGTTTTTACTCCCCCTCTTTAAATATCCTGTAATTCGGTATTGGCTTCTTGATGTAAACATAACGTGCGCTCCACACTCTCTGCTGTGGAGAACAAAAGGGAAGAACACATTCACACCACAGTGGGGTTTCGAGCGGGCCGTGAACGATGGCAGCAAGCGGACAGAGAGCGGGAGAGTAGACAGCTTAAGGCGGAGGGTGGTAGGTGATGTCAGCAGAACAGCGCCCTCACCTGACCTCACCGGGCAAAGCAGAGGAAACCCCATTGCGAACATCCACACGCCTCTTTCTTTTTGGATATTCATCAAACTCTATCATAGAAATGCGCAGCGCTTCAGAAGATCATTTCTGATTTTGTGACTCAGAATTGGGGCCTGACTATAGAATATGAGACACCAGATGTGAACATCTCTTGTATTTCTGGTGGAAATCAGTAAAAGCTGTTTTGAAATGCATAGTATCCTTGTATTTTGTTTTGGGCGGTTTAATCAGGTCCTTCCTCTTCACTGATATGTCATTATTCAAACACGAGAAGGCACTCAATCCATCCATCCATCCATCCATCCATTTCCTGAAACCGCATGTCCTTTTCAGGGTGATGGGGAATCCAGAGCCTATCTGGAGCACAAGGTGAGGTATAACTCAGGACGGGGCACCAACCCAATGCATGGCACACTCACACACCATCCAACCACACATTCACACTTACAGGCAATTTGGTAACTCCAATTAACCCCCGCAAGCAGATTAGGGGGAGAGGGAGAGAGAAACCGGCGGAAGCCCCACGACAACATGGGGAGAACATGCAAACTCCACATACATGGAGACCCTTCCCCCATCCAGCGTAACATAAATACATATTAAAGTGAATCCAGCCTGAAAGAGAAGCACAGACTCGCGTTGGTTATACACTGAACACTCAGTTGATTGCAGTGAGGGTGTCTTCAGCATCTGTCAATATTTAATCATCTTGTCATTACTTCTTGTGTAACACATAACCGACCACCTAACCAGCCCTTAAAAACAGATGGAAGTGGCAGACAGACTGCAGTCGTCTAAAGCTCTCTGCTGCATCCGTATGTTTCTGCTAAAAGCATCACATCACCAAAAAACTTGCGGCATACTCTGGCATACTAATTTGGCTGGGATACCTGAACACATGGCTATCGCCCATTGGTGGCACCATTCTACAGTCAGGCCAGTAGCCAGAGTTCAGGAAATCCCACGTATTTATCTGCGGAGCAGCTTCTCTCAATACACCCTGACAGCAGGCAGACATTTACAACCAGGGTCATCCATTTGATTTGATTCAAGGTTCGCTGTTTGTCTTGCAGATCCAACATTATCAACCAACCAAATCTCTGCCTCGCTGTCTTTTTCTGCCTCCTTTCAGGCAGGATTTAATTAACGCAGCCAGCTCACAATGATGCGTAGGCTCCTCCAGCGCCAATGATCTCCAACCTGGCTCATTACCAACCTCACTGGCTTCCATTACCCCGCACATGACCCCTGGCCTCGCAAGCGCGACCCCTGCCATTGTCCAGCCTCAAAGGCGATGGAGCGAGATGGTCAGTACTCATGAAAGAACAAAGTCATCTTGCTCACGCTACACAGCTTCTTTAGCTGCCAGAGGAACAGACCCAGGCCATCATTCCTGAAATAAAAGAAAGAAAGAAAAGCAGATTGGCCATGAAAGCTGTCAAGTTGTGCTTCTGTCACAGCTGATTTGTCATTGTCAAATAAACATGGAAACATTAATACAACACTGTGCAAAAGTCTTAGGCAGGCAAAGAAAATGATGTTCATAGAATCTTCAAATGCTATAGAATCTTCAGATCTTCAAAATGATGTTTATAGAATTTCAAAACCTAAAGTCACGCCAGTGTAGGCAGCATCCACAACATACACCTATGCATCGTTTGACACAACCACGAGCACATCTCGCATGGTTAATCAATATCTCATTGAGTTATTCAGCTAATTAGTCAAGAAATTCTTGTCAGTTTTTATTGTTTGGCTTTTAATTTGCATGTTGTAATCATAACAGAAGTTGTTTTTTCTCAGCAAATATACACTTACTACCCAGATAAACGGCTTTAAACATTTTCTTTTACTGCCTAAGACTTTTGTGCAGTACAGTACATTTCAATGTTGTAAATATATGCTGGATTGCCTATTATACTTGCAATGTTTACTGTATTTAATTACTCCATTAAGAAATAATAATTTGCCAAGCCTACATTGATTAATGCTCAGAGGCCAGCATCACAATATGGGCCTTTCTCGGAAATGTAGGGCTTGAATGGGCAGGTGACCGATCCAGTCCTTTGCTGAGCACAGCGATTACTGTAGCTTGGTGCCGGTCGTGACATGGGCACCCACTGGCAGAACTGCAAACTGGGCAGCTCAGCATTAGTAACTGTGCCTTCTGGGGTGGGGAGAGCATCTCTCCAATCCCCCCCAGGAGGTTGCCATAGACGATGTCTGACTTACCAAGCACACTCTCTAGAGCAGCGTCCATCCAGGTGGCTCAGGTGATCCGATACAGGCTCTCGAACTAATGATGCTCATTAAGGCCTTTTCTTTCACAGTCTGTTTCCTGTGTCCTCGTTGTTTTCATACAGTTCCGTGGCTAATCGCTCCGCTCAGTGCCGCCTTGCGAACACACCTCTCAGGCCCTCATCATCATCATCATCATCATCATCATGCTGCTCTGCTCTCCTTCAGGACACTTTTAATTTCATTAACTGTAGTCCCTTGGAAGGGGAGCATACCGCATGCCTCAGGGTAAAGCGGCTGTCCTCTGCTCTGTCCTGAAGCCTCATTTCCCAGATAGACACATTAACTTGGTGCAGTGGCTGCAGATGTGCCAGGTAACAGACTGTAAAAAGGTGTATGTGTTTGTGTGTTTGTATGTGTGGGTGGGTGGGGGGGGGCTCCCTGCCAGCACACACACCAGATCGAGGCTGGGGTCTGGATGTCTCCTCATGAGTCTGTCACCAACAGCCTGCCATTTGCTGTTAACGGGCCAAACCCAGCCAGCCATGATTAGCCTAAGAATCTGAGAGCATGCGATGCTGTACCCGGATATACGTCTGACAGAGGGTTTAAAAGCAGCATCGAACCTGCCCGTGGTTCATCAGTGGTTCATAGGGCCTTGACTAATGTTTTCTCTCTCTGTCTTTCTATCTCTCTCTCACTCACTCTCACACACACACACACACACACACACACACACACACGTACCCTTTGAAGTCAACTGTTCACTTGGACCTCTGATCCACGAGCTGTAAGCAGAACCCTGAGTATCTGGACCAAATCTGTGTAACCATGGGAGAGACCTTTCAAAATGAGCCAATGGCACCTCATAATCCTTCAGGACATATAAAGCCCTGACTAGATACTTTAACATAAATGTAATTGAAATTTCAAAGTGTTTTAATCTGATTTAAATTATTTGCCAGCAAACGTGACACTTCACTGTAAGGCACTGATAGCAAGCGGGATATGAAAGGCTTCCTCAGGCTGCATCAGCACCGGGACTCGCAGTTCATCTTAAAGAGGAACCTGGCATTTCTCGCCGTGCTGGTGAGTCTGATGTGAAATGGCGTGCTGGCCCCTGGCTCTCCAAGCTGGCATTTGCTGATCTGCATCAAGGTCTGGAGGCTCTGGCCATGTGGAGGAAGGCATGAGGGAGGGCAGGCGGGGGGCTGGCGTGGCGGGGGTGGATGTGACAAGCAGGCCATAACCCTTGGAAGAGGCAATCGTATGGCAGGAAAAATGTGATAAGAACCGGCAGGAAGGAGCCAGGCAAAAGTCCGGATTCATTTAATCATTCTGAAAAACTGAAGTATCGGATTGAGGAATGAATGTGGGTAAATGGTGTGATATTCTGTTTGCGCCCGAAGGCTCCAGGATAGGCTCCATACCCCTCTGTGACACCGAAAAGGAAAAGCAGTAACAGGAAATGGACGGATGGATGGTCTGAGATTGGACTTCGGGAACCTGAAGCTTGGACCTCGTCCTGTGGCGGGCAGAACCAGAACCAATGAAAAAACGAGACTTAGCATAATGCTAATTAGTGCCATGTTTGACACAGTTCTGCTTATGGACACATCAGGGTAGGGCATTCTTGGGGGTTTGCTTGGCGGGGCCAAGGTGAGAAGGGTGTTTGGGGTCTCTGGTGGATGATCGATGACGGCCCGCAGATAGGCCTTGTGGTCTGTGCCAACCCGCATTCAGCGATACGGGTCACGCCCAGCAGAGCTGCCGCTGCTTGCCCTAAAGCATCTTCACAAAATGATATTTCCCATTGACAGTAGACTGTTATCCAGTTCACACTGCGCTGCGTGGCAGACATATTGAAATACAACAGGCTACTCTGGTTTGACTGTCAAGCTGAGAAAATGCACTTGAGTGAAGCTTGAGTGTGACTCGGCCCAAGCTGTTTGCGTAACCCGATTAAACCCTGCGGGGAGCCGTGTTCAGTGGACAAGTGTGATAGAACCACGTGTACGCGTTAGAAAAACGATTGTGACTTTTATTCATTTATCCGAGTACTTTCTGCTTCTGTGTCCTGGCCCTGTGTCTGCTGCCATCCTGCATTGGTTCTGTAATTATGGATGGATGGATGGATAGATGCGTGGGAATATGAGTTGGGATTCTGTCTCATTATTTTAGTATCTCTGTATCCAATCAGGAGTTGAAAGATTTGCATATAAACAAAATTAATTCATTTCTTTTAAAGGTGCCATAAAAAATGTAAAAGATTTATTAGATGTCAGACCCAGTAAATATTCCTGTTAAAATCAATATATTCATAGGAAATTATGTTGTTTTTCCTCAGTATTTTGTAATAGGTTGCGGTTAATTTTAGTTTTAGTAATTGTTGTTTCATTAAGCTGACACTTTCAGTGACCCACTGTAATTGGTATAGAAATAATGTCACCAAGAATGTTATATGCGTGAGCTGATAATCCTGGTAATAAATTAATCTTAGTGTTTATTAGGCATGCCAGGTTTAATTTCTCATCTTCTGTTCTCCAATTGGGCAGTTTCCTGGTTTGTAGAAGAACAATGAGACGCCAGTGTTGCCTGCTGAGCAGAGGAGCGAGGCGGCCCATCTGTCTGCGCAGACCCATTGTTTTTGATGCTTCTCTCTCCTTGTTTTGCAGTTACTTTTATTGCGAATAGCATCAACCTGCAGCTCAGAGGCATGCTTTTGGATCCACTCAGCCTTGAAGGCGGAGCTGCTGGGGATGTTGCTGTCATACTCTTTAATGTGTACAAAACGCAGCGTTCCTCTAAAGCGATCTCCAGGTCATATCCGAGGTGGCCTTCTGCCCAGCCTGGACTGACCCCTTTATCTGGAGCATCTGTGAATGTTCATCTTTTCGCAGGCTGACAGTGCTGATGTCTGTCTGCTGGAAATACACACTGCGCATCTGAAACCTGTCAAAGCTCAGGGAAAAACAGAGAGCATTTAATGCTCGCCAGCAGAAACACAAACTGTACTGCGAAAGAAAAGTTCCTAAAGCAACATGGGCACGGGATCAAGCCAAGAGGGGTGATCTCTAACAAGCGGAGGAGTCTGAGAACAAATCGGGGGCCCAGCACAGCGAGAGCACATGTACCTCAGTGTAGCCGAGTTTCCATGACGATGGAATTCTGTGGAAATAGAGCCTCTCAAGGTCATCAGACGCAAGTGAGATTCCACGCTGACACGGTCACAGAAGAGCCTTTGACTTCGGGGAACACAAACGGCGCATTGTGACGTGGTGCCAAGGCGTGAGCTTTTCAGCGCCGAGATCAGTGACTCCGGGTGACAGCTGAGAGCTCCGTCTGACTGGAGCCAAGGATTAGCATACAGTATAAAGTCACACGTTGGGACTTTTTGTTCAAGAGCAGCTTTCTTTATCATTTCTGTTAAGAAGAGCCTAAGGTGTAGCTGAAACACGCATAATGCCCCAGGCACAGTTACTGCCGTGGGGGTCTGTGGAATGAAATTTAATCCATGGGTAGAGGGTCAGTCAGGCTTCCATATGGATATCACTGGGTGTCACACGGGGTCTGATTGCCCCCCCCCCCCCATTCAGCCAGAGAAAGGTGACCTCATCCCGATTTGGTGAGTTGTCATCCCATGCGTTGTTATCCTCTAACACCCTGGAATTCACACGGTGTCACACAAATGACATCACAAAGAGTGCTAACAATGCCCACGCACAAACACAATGCCTCACAGACAACACAGACACGCTCAGAATGGCGCTTTCACCCCATAAAAACACACACACACACACACACGCACGCACACACACACACACACACACACACACGCACGCACATGTAGGGTAAACATATCCTTATGGGGACCGCTCATTCATTT
>JAODKE010000111.1:1238386-1253004 GCA_026779605.1 Mormyrus hasselquistii | reverse complement strand
AGAAATGTGAAGCGCATTGAGACAATGTAATGTTGTGATAACGCGCTATATAAATAAAATTGCATTGCATTGCATTGTAGCGTTCTCCAGCAGAACCAGGGTTAAACCAGGATTTAACAATGCAGACTCTTAAAAAAATGGATTTTTTTTTGCGTTTTGTCCTTTCAGAAACTAGTTTTTAGTTATAGTACTCTTTAGATTCAAACATGATTAACATTGAAATTGAGATCACATTTGTGTAAAACAAGCTTTCAGTGTCTTCTATCATATTGCACAAAATCACCCCCCATTTCACTTTAATCTGATGCATTTATGTTAGTCGGAGTTTATCTTTTGATTTTAACAAGCTGTGAGTTTTGAACAGTCCTGGCCACAGTAAGGCACATTCAAGAGAGCTATCACAGAAGAGAGCTGCTCATCATATGTTTAATCAAAAACATTGTTCTTGATCATTGTGTCTTCCTGCAGTTATTAACATGCTCCACGTTCCATCAGCAGGACATTTATTGCCAAACCACACCCTTTAATACAACTGCGAAGCCTCCTAATTTACCACTTTCTAATTCAGTGATCCAGATTGATTTGTCTTCCCCACATCAACGGACAGTGATGTGAAATATTGCTGTTGCTTTGGATAACAGTACTACAGCGACACACTCTACAGCTTCCTGGCTCCAGAAACACACCTCTGTCCCAGACACTTCGAGGTCTTGGCTTCTGGCCTTAGCTGCATTCCAGGTATTTTTATGTGAATCTGTAACTCTGTGCTAATTCAGATGTCGTAAATACACTAATCCATCCATTTTATGAACCCACTTGTCCAATTCAGTCTCACGGGAGGGGGTCCAGGGCCTATCCTGGAGGCTACGGGTGCAAGGCAGGGAACAACCCAGATTGGGGCGCCAACCGACCGCAGGGCACACTCACACACCATTCACTCACACAGGGATACCTGTAAGAGCCATATTGAGAAATTATTTGGCTTTAAATTATTGTTTGTTAGAATATTATTGTGAGATGTAAAACTACAAATTCATTAAGGATATTCTTTAGTTCATAATTGTGAAGTGTGTATTTAACCACTAGGGGCAATAGATTTGAAAATGTGAAACGTCACACTCATTAGACGGTCGGGTGGAGGTGATACAGTTTTCTGACCACAACCGACCAGTTAAGACCTCAACTAATATAGAATTATTGAGCTTAGATTATGCTTTATTTTTTGTACTCTGATTTATTTCCTCAGTAAATATTTATAAATTAAGATTCTTGAGTTTGAGGAATTTGTCGCGTCAGACTGCAGGAGCTGCCACTACATTACCTATGGGCAATTCGGTAACTCCAATTAACCTCAGCATTGTTCTGGACTGCGTGGGGAAACCAGAGTACCTGGAGGAAACCCACGACGATGACACTCAAACCCGGGTCCCAGAGGTGTTAGACAGCAGGGCTAACCACAGCTCCACACATTGTAGATTCACTTCACTTCAGTTTAATGTAGTCTCCTTCTAACAGGGCAGCTGTAAGCATGTACCATCAACACCTTTTATAGTGATCACAAGCTGTTAAAAGACGTGCCTTATCTGCTGCGGGCCCTCTCCTTCATTGTCTCACTATCCTCTTGTTTCCTCACACATTTGAAAGCTTTGGGTACATTCAACCCCTGCCTTTTCCCTCATGAAATGATTCCCAAGGCCTGACCGTCTTCAACACATACCTGCCCAAAAATAAATGGTTGCATTTGAAAGCCTATGGGGAAACAGTGTTATTTTTTATGGTGTGTAATCAAATTACTGCAGGTGTTTTATAAAGCAAAAAGAAAATAAGATTTTCAGGAACATCGATCCCATGTATTTCAACAGTGAAATATGTAATATGGTTGTTACACCAGACATATGCAACTGTAAATAAAAATATAAACTAACTAGGAAACTAACAAAACACCGTCACACAACCAAAATTAAGACTAACATAAATTAACCTATTTATATTTGGAAAAATAGAAATGGGCTCAAAATGTGTGAACAAAATGAGATGGTGAGCAGCAATAGGAAAAGTAATGCTTCTCAGAATTACATAGCAGATTTAATTCCAGCCTTAATTGTAGATGCATATATCGACCTTATATATGTACTATTGAGTGAACTTTATATTTGTATTATTTCGAGACAAAAAATGTGTAACTGTTTTAGCCTGTTGGAACAACATTCATTTAGTTTATGTCAGTCCTTTTTCCATGTGCATATATTTACGGTTTTGCATATTTAACTGTTTATGTATGTTACCATTTGTCAGGAGTCTGTATGCCGCAGCTTTTCCAATGAGTTTTTGTCGTCTATTTTGGCAGATCCCCCTGCCCCTAATAACTAATATTATTAACCCAGGCTGTATAAATGAACTTTGCTTAATTCCCACAAGGTCACAAAGCAGTCGCGAGCGAGGCATAGCTGCCAGTGAGCTAAACCGCGCGGCTGTATGACATCATCAGAGAGAGAGAGAGAGAGAGCCTCGTGCATGGACCTCAGGTGCTGTACTGTACTTTATAGTGGCAAAAATTTCAATTAAAAATACTTTAGTGTATTTGCAGGGTTGCCAACTGTGGTTAGATGGCTGGCATGAGATTTTCAATTTGTGATAAGTCTGCACATACGCATGCATGTAAGAGTTTTATTACCATGTAATCTATAAGGTGTGCAAATCACTCCGACGCTTTTAATGTAGCTAATTTTAGGCTTATAAAGGAATAATATAGATTTGCTGTTAAGATTTCTTGCTGGAGCGTGAGGGTCTGAAGGCGTGTGCCATGCCAGTTGGCAGCTCCGACAGTTTCTGTGAAGTATATGAGTTCAAAAAATGTGAATTTATAGAGTCATGTATAGCTTAATGCATTCTGGAAAAAATTACTAGTAAATGCATAAACCAATAACATAGTTTATCGTAATTATAAATTATTATGTACTGTACATAATTGTATGCTTTATAGTTGTATAGCAGTGGCAGCGCACTAGGTTTGTTTACATCAGCCTCACCCTAAACACGCGAATAATGCGCTACATACCACATTACCATGGCTACCACATGGCTAGGCGATAGGAAAGAGAACCCAGGACGCCCTTTTCACTTGGCCATGTTAGGAGTATCTGCACATTGCCTTGGTCGCCCTAGACTGGAACCTGGCCACCTCCTTATCCGGCCCCGTCGTATTTACATTTTGGTTAAATCAGATTTTGATTAAAAAAAAAAAAAAAAAAACTCCCTGTACTCCGTAACTGTTTCTCTGTGTCCCTGATGATATACCGATAAAGAATGAACTCGGTGCCGCTGAACTACACATGTGCTCTCAGAACAATAGTAATGCAGAAGTTTTGAAGTTGTGTAAGCTTGTTACATTAACTGCAAGAAATTGATATATTAAACGTGCATTTCATAATTCCACCCCTGCATGAATTGTATACATTGTAGAGTTATAGCATTTAGGTACCTTAAATATTCCCATGTTATCTAGATGCCTTTTATTCATATTTAGATTTATATGCCCCCCCCCCCCAAAAAAACAAAAAAAAAAAAAAAATATTACACCTAGTGCCACCCTGGCCACCCCACTGAAAATTTTCTGGCTTGCCACTGTCTCTGTTTCACATCAATTTAACAGTTTATTCACAGAACCACTGTACTTATGAAATTATTTTTAAACGAGAAAAAAATACTCGTGGAAGGTCCCAGAAGAAAATCACAATAATTACTTGTAATATTAAGCTGTTTGCTGTCTTCAGTGATGCATATCTGTCCTCTCAATCAGTCCATGTGCTGGCCTTTCATGACCCCTCTTCAGTGCGCTGCTTTTGGCCATCAGTCATGCTATAACCCCCCCATAACAGTTATTTGTGTTTGTGTTGAATAACAACAAAACCATCCACAAAACCAACAGCATGGAATTCTGCTTCCCAGAACAAGCCTCGCTGGAAGCAGAAGACGATATTAAAAATATAAATATCTAATAATTTACTTGTTTTTTTTGTTTAAACCCAGAGTTTTTCTGGCAGCTGGCATCAGTCACAGATTTGCTCATTGTAAATGTTTTAGTTCATTTACATGTTTGAAATTCTATAAAGTTTTAAAGGTGATGTTGTTTCTAAAGGAGAGATTCTTGTAGTTTTTGCTTTGTGCCATATGCTGTCTGAGACAGATTGCTCTGTTCCTGGTCCATCCCCGCTCGACATGACAGAACAGGTAGCTGCTGAACAAAAGCGCCACCAAACAGCATCTCCTGACCATCTCCCTGAGCATTTCTCTTACACTACAGTTCTGGGGATTCTTCCCGAATGCTGCACATCTCAGTGCAATAACTAGTGACGTAAAGTGGCAAGATAAATGATAATTATGGGTCATTAGCTATAGTTTCCATGAAAATCCTAATTGAGAGTAGACAAATTATTCCTGTCAGCAAGCAAATGTTATTTGACGTTAATGATAAAGACTATAGTTTGGAAATAACTATTAGAGCTAATATCCATTTCGCCCATTGCCTTGCTATGAATTACACACTGTCACAGGCACCTCTACGATTCACATACAGTCACCAACAGCTAACTTAAAAGTGATCAGGGAGTTCATCTTTACTGTGAACTACTGTATACTCACATGACCTCCTGTATATTGTAGATAGGCAAAATAACTTTTTACATTTGCTTCACAGAGATATGTTATTGATGCCTGTGCTTAAAATCAAATTCAAAATGTACTGCTTCATTTCCCTGTGTGAACTCTATCAGGTGCTGTTCTCTGTGACCATATGCGCAGTAGTGTTAGGATTTTGACTCTTAAATCTGTTTAGCCTGTCCTCCATGACTGTCCTTCATTTCTATTGACCAATCAGAACTATTTTGCTCTATCCATCCATCTTCTAACCACTTAACTGGTAGTCAGGGTTGTGGTGCAGGAGAAGTCGGGGGAATGAGGGCTTTATTGAAGGATAATACATAAAACAAAAGACAATGTCAAACCAGAATGAGAGACTTCAATGACAGACCTAGGGAAACATACTTGAACGTGGACTGAAATACACAGGACAAATCGAAATAACAGGTAACAGCTGATCAAAATTGGGGTTGCACACGTGGTTAATGAGTGGGCAATGGCACACACGAGGATCGTACGAGCAGGTCATGACAGAACCCATCCACCCCCCTCTAAAGGCGCGCACTCCGGCCGCACCTCGGGGAAGGCGACAAATGAGACGAGACTGGGGACACAGGACTTGAAAAACAAGACCAAGAACCTTAATGAGGGCCCGGGAACAGGACAGACATACAAAACAGGCACAAGGGCAACAACCAGGACAGAACCTGACACAGAATGGGAAGTGCAGAATGACAGCGCAGCCACAGCCCGCTAAGGCGCCATCCACTGACGAGCTGGAGTGAGGGGACCGCAAGTCGAAGTGGGTGAACCCCCAGGCGAACAGGGACTGGATCTGGAGCCGGGGGGACTGGAGCTGGAGCCGGATCCTCTATGAGTGTAGCTGGCCCATTAGGAATGGGCAGAGCAGGAGGTGGAGGTAGAGGAACCTTAGGCAGAGCCAGGGCCGGAGTGTCAGGCGTGGGCAGAGCCTGGATCTTGGGCGCGGCAGCAGGCGGAAGCAGGACCCATGGCGCACCGGCTGCAGGAACTAGTGGGCCCGGCGGCACGGGCAGAACAGGCAGGTCAAGCACTACAGAGACAGGAGTCACAGGAGCTAGTGTGGGAACTGCGGGGAATAGAGGAGGGGTTTGCGCCTTGGCAGTTGGCGTCACCCATTTAGGGATTTTGGGGCCCCGCGGGATAGCATCCCCAACTGACCTGGCCCCTTTAAGAGCCAGGCACGTCCTTAGAAAGGGGCGAGCTGCTGCTGCGGGGATGGAAGCAGCAGCGATGCAGTCATCAGGTACCCGCTTGTGCGAAATGGCGGTGGAGATGTCACGGCTGAACACTGCTGGGTCCAGTATTGAAAGGGGCGTCTCCCGACACCTGGCAGGGGAAACAGCAGACATCAGAGTAGCCCCTAGAAAGATGCCTGGTGGCTCTTCCTGCTTACGGAGAATCCGCTTCTCCCTCCTTTTTCCAGCTTTTGGCTAGCTCTGGGGTGCTTTCGGAAGCCCAGATCGGCAACCAGAGGGTAGCCAGCTGTCGAAACATCGCTTCCACTGCCACTTCTCGCACTTTTCACGCACTTCCTCCGCTTGTTGCGCGTCACCAGAGAGGGACATTTTCTCTAAAATGTTGTGGCACACACGAGGATCATACAAGCAGGTAATGACATGTTCAAAGTGGGCAAGTTGCTAAAGGGATGCGGGTGAGGTCTACATGCTTCTGTAGCATAGAAATACCGTCTTTGTGCATAGAATACATGATTTCTTCTCAGGCCAGACCAGCTCATGCCTGTCTTTTATATTCCTTTCTGAAGTTGTTTTTATATTTATTTATAAATATACTGGTGGGGCATATAAAGAATATGGGTCTCCTTCTTTTTTCTTTCTCCCCTTAGTCAAGGACTAGTGTGTGGTTTGCTATCAGTTGTAGTTCCTATCTCCAGGTTCAGGATCACTACCCTAAAGTCACCCACCTCATAAAAGCCCCCATTCCAAGCCTGCAATGAAATTAATGAAGGGACCATGGCTATAGAAAAAGCCTTTATGCTTTAAGAAGCATTCTGGACAAAATAAATGAACTTGGCCTCCAATCAGGAAATTGCCATTATGCGTTTCGGCCAGGTAAGGATAAGCTGGGGGCGTAATATGTTGCCTGTAAATTATGGTGGAGTCAATGCTGAAAACCTCTGGAGGAACTGTTCCTAGTTTCTGCAGCTTTGACTGCAGCTCTGTGGGCAATCTCATAAAGGCAGCGGGAGCGTGTTCAGGGTGACATCAGCTGAAGCTAGTCGCCGGGAGACAGAACAGACCCTCACCAGGGGATTACAGCCATTCTGTTAAGGCTGCACTCAGGAGACAAAATGAAGCAGCAGAATACCTGTAGGATAAACGCACACCCAACTTGGGGTATCTATGTCTTTACCTCTGTAAATGCTGCTGTCGACCCGGAGGAAATGGTAATATCATAAGGTGGACACAGTATTACAGCAGTTTCATCAGTTGTGATGTCATCACCTTAAATATTACAGTAGATATCCTGTCAGATACAGTTTCAATATTCTGGGCTGGAGCCTCTTCCCTGAGTGCTTGAGGCTGCAACCTCAGTTGACTGACATGACCAAACGTGGCGTGGTTGCTGTATGCCGGTTCGTGTGAAAAGGCTTTTAGAAATTTTGGAATCTGATTCACCCCTGTGTTTTTATTCTGAAGCAGCACTGCAATGGTATTTCCACAGTATCCCTGTGATGCTGAAGCTTGTTGTGACTTTATAGGCTTAAAGAGGTCCTATGTTTACCCACATTATAGGCCGACCTGCTTGTCCATATTCCCACATAACAGTGCTCTCTATCTCACTGCACAGCAGTTGTTAATTAAGTTAGACAGAAGTGCATTTTCAGAAGAAATAGAGCTTCCCTGCCGTGAATCTCTGTCCACGTTCACACTTTTCTCTGAGAACGTCTGTTCTTCTGCACTCCTGCATCCAGGTGTGTGTTTGTGCCTTCATGCATGTGGGTCCAATGCCCCTGGCCCAACAGCGAGCCCCCGATGTGTGCAGCTGCTGCATACACAGCACTCTGCTTCAGATGGGTAGGAGGGAGAGTGAGATGGGGGATCAGGAAAATCAGGAGCTGCCTGGCTGACGTGGGCTTGCCCCACTGACACAGACCTAACTGGCTGACACGGACCTGTCCCACTCAGACGGACCTGCTCCACTAACAGAACTACCTGGCTCACACAAACCTGATCCACTCACATGGACCTGCCCGATTCACACAGACCTGCCCCACTGACACAGACCTACCTGGCTCTCACAGTCCTGCCTCACTGATACAGACCTCCCTGGCTCACATGGACCTGCCCCACTGACACAAACCTGCTTGACTCTTGTACACCTCTTCCACTGACATGGACCTGTCCCACTCACACAGACCTGCCTGACTCACATAGACCTCCTTCACTGACATGGATCTACCTGGCTCACACAGACCTGCCTCACTGACACAGACTTACCTGGCTCACACAGACCTGCCCCACTGACACAGACCTTCCACACTAACATGGACCTTCCCCGCTCACATGGACCTGTCCCACTGACATGGACCTACCTGGCTGAAACGGATCTGCCCCACTGACATGGACCTGTCCCACTCACACAGACCTAGCCCATCCTGATGTAGGGCAGTCTGGGTACGTATGGCTATGTCTCAGTCTCTCACCATTCTGTTCCTCTCTACACCATAAATCCTCGCGTTCTTTCAGACCCTGTGTTTTCCACAGATGGGGGGCTCTTCATTACTGCCTGAACTTTTTAATTGCAGATTTAATTTCAGCAGGGGTAGTGGAAGCGTCACATGTGTCGCTGGTTTAACCCCCTCTACTCTACCTACAATGTCTTAGCCCTGCCCCAGACATGTGAGGGTTCAACCCATGCAAACTCCCACAATTCCCCACCCTTATTCCACTTTGCCGAGAGATGGAGCCATATTATACCTTGCAGAATATGTCCTCTCTATTTACATTGCCTGAAGATAAAAAGTCTCATGCATCAAAGTCTTTTGTCAGCAGTTTTCAGAATACTGCTAAATAAAGACATTTAGGGTCTACTGTACTTTGCTGTTTTCAATTGAACTGAAAGTAAAAATCTGAGTCGAGCACTTTTTCCCAGTGTAATTATCATGCTCTTTAATGCCTCTTCAAAATAAAATGCCTCTGCCTAAAAACATCCCATTTCCTAAATTGTCACTCTTCAAAAACACTGCACTAAGACTATCTGTTACCCATCACTATTTGTTTGTATTTTACATTAAACAGCCAGTTAGACAATCATAATGAGCTGGAGACACACACGGAATGATGGCTGTGCAAGCCAAGCTGTCGCGTGGAGTCTTCCTGTATGTAGGTCAGAATCTTGCATTCTCGGGCCTGTGGCAAGCAGTCACTTCTGCCCATTAGATTCATCTGGTCCATTTAGCTGAGACACACTTGGCCGATCCTGGAGAATGCCAGTCAGTCTCACGTTAAGTGCAGCCTGAAGAAGAAAGGGCTGTTTTAACCTGAATCATAAAGTTCATGATCACATGAGTGTATATCAAACATAACCACCATCTGTGTGTCAGTGTACAGGTTTTTAAGGTGTAATCGTATGCCAGTATCTGACAGTTTACAAATAAGGTTTAATTTGAAAAATATGTTTAGCATCTGGGCTAATTAAGGGAAAGAAATGACGTGAGAATAAGGGGATTGTGTGGAAAATGATTACAGGCAGATACATTAAAGTAGCACACTAATGATGAGAGAGGGGGTATGTATGGGCTATGTGGCCATACAGTTGCCACTCAATCTCTTTAATTAACAGAATGTATATATTATGGCTTCCTTGGGCTGTAAGTCATGTGCTGATGACTGGATGGCATGACAGTTTTTCGCTCCGAGTGTTTTACATGGATTAATATCTGGCCCGCAAATCTGCCGTGTAATGGGCTGCGGTCCTGCTGCGCTCCGAAGGAGTGATATCACTGCAGACTGGCAGGATTATCGTGTCCAAGCAGATGACACCAAGTTATGGATTCCTAACTACTGTACTAGATATACAAAAGCTCTTAGTTAGCATTCTGAGCTGATTTTATCATCTGATGCAGTTTGTTTTGAAAAACCTACTTGTATTTTTAATGTTTAGTTGACCTAGCTTTTGTTAGCTGTACAAATTGAAACACCTGCATTGTAAGAAATATTTCATTGGATTTTAGAGTTTGCCTGTACTCAGCTAAACCATGCATGGCAAGCAGGGGACTGGAAGTTGCATTTCTGGCTGCCACTGATTTCTTGGCATGAGGGTACAACAGATGTGGATGAGGGATGATCACAGAGCTGTCTGCTAAAGGCCTCTGGAGAGGTAGGTGAGGGATAATCACAGAGCTGTGACCTAAAAGCCTCCAGAGAGGTAGGTGAGTGATGATCACAGAGCTGTGTGCTAAAGACCTCCAGAGAGGTAGGTGAGGGATGATCACAGAGCTGTCTGCTAAAGGCCTCCGGAGAGGTAGGTGAGGGATGATCACAGAGTTGTGTGTTAAAGGCCTTCGGACAGGTTGGTGGGGAAAATCACAGAGTTGTGAGCTAAAAGCCTCCAGAGAGGTAGTTGAGGGGTGATCACGGAGCTGTGTGTTAAAGGCCTTCGGAGAGGTTGGTGAGGGATAATCACAGAGCTGTGTTAAAGACCTTCGGAGAGGTTGGTGAGGGATTATCACAGAGCTGTGAGCTAAAAGCCTCCAGAGAGGTTGGTGAGGGATGATCACAGAGCTGTGTGCTAAAGGCCTTCTGAGAGGTTGGTGAGGGATAATCACAGAGCTGTGTGCTAAAGGCCTCTAGAGAGGTAGGTGAGGGATGATCACAGAGATGTCCTCTAAAAGTTTCTAGACATATGGAAAAAACTTGATTGTGTGGAGAGTGGAGTTTCATTGGCAACACGAAAAAGCAAATGTTTCTTCCAGAGTTTTTATTAATACCTTTATTATTCCTGCATATAAATCTCACCTAATAACAAAAGTAAAAATTAGTTGTTTTAACATGGGCATTAACCAAGGCAGCACAACATTTCCTAGCCTGATCCCTTCAGGCTTGTAAGCATGACTTGTGTTTTTATATTGTAAGATATGAGACACACTTTACACACCAGAGAAACATTTGCTCCACAGATTCAGTTACAGCTTGGAAGTGAGTGTATGTGGGCTGGTGGTGAGAAGAGCGAGTGACAGGCAGGTAGTTGTGAGGGGTTTGGGATAAGGACCGGAAAAACAGCCTGGTCTGAGAGTGAGAGTCAGCCACATGTTATCTAAAATTCACACTGGAGCACAGCCCTCCCTCGGTGTCTGGAAAGGCAGAGGACCTCAAATCCCATCCTCTGCGACTGGAAGAACAGGCTTAATTATTGTGGAGTACGGTGACTGGGTGACATTTCCCTTGCCTCCCTGTCTGTCACTGGACGCTCCCTAATCCAATGTCCATCTCCCATCTTATCGCTGCAATTTCACCATTTTGGTCCCAAGCGGAGCACCAGCTGTGGGTGTGATGACATTGTGTGACTGTTTATGGGCAGTGAGTGGTTGGCTTACAAGCTACTCTGTGACCTTGGTGTGACTCCATGCCCCATCGAAAGGACAAATGTATTTTCTGCTTTGGTCATCTACTGCCCTTAGGTAAAATCCCTTCCCCTCCTCCTTCTTGTGGACTGCATTTATGCTAAATTACGACAAACCTTAAGTGGTTAGTTTAACAAGATGTTTGATCAGGAAAATGATTGGAAGGATATGTCACCCAGATGACTCAGTGAGTTTCATGACATGAGCTGGGGTTACCATACATTTCCCCGGACATGTCCTCTTTTTGGGTCTCCGTTCAAGTGCTTTTCCATAAATCGGCAGTTTGTCCAGGTTTCGCGGTGCAACCCTTATGACCCAATGCTGCAAGTCCCAGTGCAGTGCCTACTGAAGAAAAGGGCACCAATATTCAAAGCACGAGAGCCATTCTGTATCATCGCACAGCATTTGCAAGATTCATGCACATGTCTACTTTAAAAATGAAATGATATGCTCATCGCTACATGTCACGCTGCTCATGAGCGACATCAGCTTCCGGAAACCATTGGCACTTTCACTTCATTTTTGTTTTAGTGTGAACAACGAAATCACGTTGTTTGCTTGAACTTTAACAAACTTTAGCTTTAGCTTGTGACGAGTGTAAAACAGAGTTAACTGAAGGGTACCATGCATCCAGGTTTCCCTGGAGGTGAATTTTCTTTTCACAGTGTGGTTACGTGGACCTCATTAATATTCATGAAAGTGCTACCTGATTGGCCAGTGAACTTGAAGACTTATTAATATTCTGATTCCCAGACACATATTCTTTTCCATCTAATCAAATATAACAACAATAACATGGGCCAAATACCTTAAATGTGAATAACATTTCAATAACAGTTCAATATGAAGTTTTAGTATTGTGGATATCTTGGCCTGTTCATGCGCTCCTCCTTGACTGCTCATGTCAGTTTAGCTCATTTGCATATCTATTGGGAGTAGAGAAAGCCGTGGGGCCTGTCTAGTGACATGTTTCATGGCTAATTATCAAACAGCACTTATAAATACCAATAATGGCTGTTGTCAAATCTCAATTATTCTTCTCCTTGATGACTGCAGCCCTCTGTGGATCTCATCATACACCAGAGGGGTATCATTTTGTACCCACTCACAAAGAGAGGAGATTGATGTTCAGTGATTTTCTGCACAGTAGATGTGCTTTAATTGTTTGTCTATTATGGTGTTTTTGGCTGATTCTTTCTCCAGTATTGATACCTGAAGCCCATTAATGCTGTCTTGAACCAGGCTTGGTGGCTGACCACTCTCTGGTTGCTCATATTCTAGGCAGTGGAGAAGCACTCTCAGTCAAACTCTGCTCAGTAGATATATTCATTTGGTTTCCGGTGAGTCCAGTACAGTCAACTCAGCCAAATGCTGGAGATGAGCTGGAGATTGTCAATGGTGCTGTAGAGGTTCTGGAACCCACATTCTGATCCGACCTGTTCTTATTTAGGAATCCTCATATATGCCCAGGATGTCCAACATTGTGGCAATCATAAATGTGAAATATGAGGACATGTCACAAAATGTGCTTGGCACTTTAGAACCACAACCCCAAGAGTGCATTTTTGCTGAACCTGACTCAGTTATCTTCTCTTTTCCAGGTCAGCTTCACCATACTTGGATTTTCATTGAATTTTATTGATAAGATTGATATTGCACATTTATGTGTGCAGCTATGTGGTTCACATCATGGTTTTTGTAGGAAATTTTTCTATTAAATTTAGTTCAACTTGGCTGGTAAGTGAGCTTGATCACCTTCGTTGATATGGAGGCTTTATTCAGATGGCACCACTGCTCTGCAAAGCCTACAGCTACCTGTCAGAGTTGTGCCATCCTGCTCCGGAGCTGTGAGGGCCAACACCTTATGGTTCATCACTGTGCATCCACTCCAATCTCGTCATCATGAAACTAATTACGTTTTAATAGTTCTATTCAAGCAGCAGGCTAAACTGTTCAGCCCTTCCCTGTTGCTGCGTACCCCAGGGGTGCAGCAAAAGCACACAAATGAGTTCAAAAAGCAAAACTGCAGCATCGACAGATTGGCACCCAGTTTGTTTGTTAAGGCTCACAGAGGGTCTGTGCTCACATCTGGGCTTCTGCTACGACCCTGTTGCTCAGCCCTGGCTGAGATGATGACTCAGGACCTTCATCACGTGCAGATGCGAGGGATGACCTTGCGACCGTAACATCTGGCTGAATGCAACATCCAATGCTTTGGTACGCAGCCCTCTGTGAGAAATCAATAGCTCCATTCATAATTTAGGCAGGAGCTATAGGCCAATTTTAGGCGAAACAGAAAGACAAATTAATCAAGATTTGACATTTACAGAGCGACTGGAAATAGAAGGTGGTCTCAAGGGGAAAACCGTTCATCTCTGTTTGAAAACAGTTTCTGTAATAGAGCCCTCATATATATATATATACAAAGTATATAATACAGTATACAATGTATACTGTATATGTGTGTGTGTGCGTGTGAACATATATGCCTATATGTATGTATGCATGTACAACAAAACATATAGCAGTAGTCTATTATTAGCATCACTAATAGATTTCATATTGAATGTAGAAAATCTACAGTTTTGATATTTTTGTGTTATAGGTCCTTGTCTTTACTTGTGGAACGAAGGACTCTAGGGCAGCCGTGGTGGAGAAATAAAAGGGAGTTTATTGAACTGAATGGGCAGGGACTGAAAACAAACAGGACCCCGATGGATCACAAACAGACTGACGACCAGGAAGGGCACAGGCAATAGGAACCTTCAACGTTAATGACCGGACTGGGGATGACAAGCCAAACAGAGACTTATATACAAAGACTAACACGGGGTAACAAGCAACAGGTGTGGCTCATAGGCCTCACATTACAGTAGGGAGGAGACAGGAGGGTCGGGTAGACATGGCAGGTAGGATGTGACAGATCCTATCCACATTAATCAACAAATTATTATTAGATATCAATGTATGTCATCAAAACTGCAACTTCAGTTGAGTTTTCAGTCACACTGGTATTTTATTAAAGGGGTTGCAGAGCACGGTTCTTTCTTCTCACAGATTTTCCAAGAGAGAGCCAATGTGTTCCCTCTTTACTGGTGAACCAAGAATACTTAATAAGGGAATATGTTTCATGTCATTTGGTTTTGTTGCGGTTTTTTTGTTCAAAAAACACCCCGGGATTACATCCCTGAGACATGGTAAACACAGAATGCAGTTGATATGCCAGGGTTTGTCCTAGCCCCATGTTGTGTGTGGTAGGTGGTGGTGGTGGTGGGGGGGGGGGGGGGGGCCCTCGTGAACGTTTTGCCCAGGGACCCACACAACCCATAATCCGTCCCTGCACCAAGGGCAATGC
>JAODKE010000111.1:1207315-1238286 GCA_026779605.1 Mormyrus hasselquistii | reverse complement strand
GGGGGGGGGGGGGGGGGGGGGGGGGGCTGGATCGGTGTATGATCAACCTTGGGTTGTCAAGGGTTTTCAAGGCAACACAGGTCCAGACTACAAGTACATTTTCACATCCAAGAGAAATGTGGAGGTAGATGTTCCTGGGCTCTTTTGTTGTTTGTACTGGAATCGCCTGTCCTTCAGACTTATCAGCTCAGAGCACTGTGTGAGTGCTGCAATTAAAACTCAGTGTCTGAAAACTGGGCCTAGAGTAATGAGTGTTTGGGAGCACGTGGGCTGGTTTTAATCAAGAGGCTTTCACAGCTAATTGGAGACGAGCTGTACGGCTTGTCCAGGGAAGCCACCAACCCCGTGACGCTCCATCCTCCAGGGCTCCATCAGGACCACGCAGTCCAAGCTGCCTTTTTTCCATCTTAATTGCCATATTGAGTTATGTTAATATTTCCCGCTCTTTTTTAATGGGTTTTGCAGTGGCTGATTTGCGCGCCATCGTACGGATTCGACCCTTCGAACAACATGCGGCTAATTTAGCGGCTGCGGCGGCCAACGGGGCTCAAGCCAGCAAAGCCTAATGAGGGAGTGACACGCGGGTGATAAACAAAACGCAGTAGCAGATGACAGCGCGTTGCTCAAGTCGCCTAATTAAAGGCAAATGTTGGTTTTGAAGTTCTGCCATTAATCCTCTGGCAAATGGCTCAGTTTCACAGGAAGGAAGGAGAGTGGCTGAGGTGAGGAAGGTGTTCACAGTGCACCGTCAGCCCCACCTTTCTCTACGGGAGGCCGACTCCATGCAACCAAGGCTAAAGCATCTTTGTCCTATAATATGCTTATTAATCTGAACAAAAACACATGGAAATGGATGTCTGTGTGTCCTATGGCTTGGAGACACACCTAACCCTTCAAGAACATACCAGTGAGGATGTAAGATCTGCTCCCTTCCACTTTCAAAGAGGCTCTTCTTTTGGGCTGTTGTAAGCCCCTTCAGTAGGAAAAGTCACCTATGTGACGGCTGCCCCATTTGTTACGATGAATGTATCTAATCGTTGGGGTGACGGGCTTCTGGAGGCCAGGACAGATAGCCAGCTTTCATCACTGCTGTCTCATAGACAGAGCCGTGGGCGGTAGGCATTCCTGACGGCTTTTAACCGCAGCCATGCGTGCCGGGTCCGTGGAGCTGGAAAGCCCCAGGAGACTGAGCTTTCTGGGCATGAAAGCCTGGCCTCTTCTTGAATGCAGAGCGAGCTGCGGGCGGCCGCCGCTTGGCAGGGCTCCTCTGCTAAGTTGAGTTCAGCCTGACGTCGCCGTGGAACTTTCTCTCTCCTTAGATGCGACAGCATGAGAGAGAGCTGATAGTGTCACGACACAGCCATTTAAAAGCTGTTTGCACAAGACCAGCAGAATACTCTTGTAACCTGCGGCGCAATCCAGGGGGAATGCTAGGCGAAACTACTCAGCTCTCTCATAGCAAAGTCTACGTAAATCAACCATTTATCTTGGAGCTGGGTTGAAGAGATTGGAGAAAAAGCAAAAGAGAGTCGGTTAGTGTGGCCGCCTCTCCTGAGGCTGGCCGACTCCTGCCTGGGGGTTCCGGAGCACCTGCTATAGCAGGACGTATGCAGATGTTTCTCCATTTCTGCCTCTTAGGGTTCTTCGCCTTGTCAAAGAGATTCCCTTTGACGGCGCTCCCCATTTGGAGGGGAAACTACCCTACCAAAGCTGCCATTCATTAGCAAACGCACAATTAGTCCTAACACAAAAAACTATTTAATGCTTTAGATTGGGAGCTGTGCTGCCTTATGGATTCACACACCCTGCATCAGTGATTCAAACACAGAGAGGAAACCAAGAGTTCCCCTCCCTCTGACTCTGCCTCCAACTTGGTTCTGTTTATCAATAGGGTTGAATGATGGATTAATGTGTCTTTCACATTATGTATTTGTTTATGTAAATGGGTTTCGGCGCCTTAATTACATCTCAATGATATTCTTTTGACACTGATAATTTATGTAAATGTATTTATACGGTGCAAGTTCAGGCTAACATCTCATTTTTCAAAAGCTTGCTGAAGGCAGCTGTGGAATCTCATGGAGAAGACCGCTTAAGAAAAGGCAAGATCGGAAGCTATGACTTTCAGTATAGCCTCAAACAGCAGAGCCACCCGTAACCGTCCCGTATTCGGTTATTAGCCTGGAAACAGCGGGGAGACCAGTCACCCTCCTGCACCCGTTTATGAGCGGAGAAGAGCTTCTGTAATTCTCTCCGTCTCCTTAGCTCCGATCAAAAGATCTCCTCTAATTTCAGGTGAGACGTTCCGATGCGCTCTCAGCTCCCAGTGGCTCTAAGTACTGAATGATAAGATAGAGAACGTAAGCAGTAGGAAAAGAAGCTGCAGGTGCACTTTACTTTGGCAAATTTCTGACAGACACCCTGCACTACGTGGATGATGACTGTCGCTCAGCCTTCCCAGGTTATCTGAGAGGTTCTCTCTTTCCCCTGCAGAGAGGAAGCTTGTTTGGACATCATTAAGGGCATGTAAGTACACAGAAAAAACACTCAAATACTATTAGCTGTAGCTTTTCTGGATTCTACAGTCTGGAAAATAAATAAAATGTGTAATTAAATGTAAAAAAAGAACATGAATCATTTTGCAGCCATTCCTCTGTGTTAATTAACATGCCCACGATCCAGAACGACATAACGTTAGAGGCCTCAGCTGGGCACCATGACCAACTTACCAGCAAAAGGGCCAAAAGTAATACCAAGAACCCTAATATTGTAAAGCCTTTATCGATATACCTAATATACCTAATATACCTAATATCGATACACTACAATTAATAGGGAGATAAACTCTGAACTATTAATAAACATAACTGAGTACTCCATGGTGGTCAATAATAATTCATAGTGCTATCTATGCATAGGAGTGCTAGGAGGGAGCGTTATCGTTCGGCAACCAGAGGGTTGCAGGTTTGAGCCCTGATTCCTCCTGACCCCATCAAAGTGTCGTTGAGCAAGACACTGAACCCCTGATTGCTCCCGGTGAGCAGGTTGGCGCCGTGCATGGCAGCCTTTGCCACCGGTGTGGTATGCATGGGTGAATGTGAGGCACATATTGTAAAGCAGTTTGAGTACTCGCAGGAGTAGAAAAGCGCTATATAAGTGCAGTCCATTTACCATTTGATTATGTATATACTGGCATTTTCAGTGGCAGCTTAAATGCCAGGTGCGACCATGTTCTTCATAATGGAATAGAGGTGAATCCAGAAAATCACTGTCTTTATGAAACAAATGCCCTTCATAAGCGCCGGCATTTCTCAGGCATCAGAGTGTATCAATATTCATGTGAGCCGCGATTCCTTTATAAATCATTCATGGCTGTGTTGTGATTAACAGCCCTCATTAGGCCACCAAAACTGCAATGTAATCACTCCCATCAGGAAGGTTTGTGTGTGAAATACACATGTAATACTAGGGATGTGGTTGGATAAAGACAGGTTACCTGTTACTGGTTAAAGATTAATTAGCTGGCAAAGGGACCAAGCTTTCTGAACTAGGGGTGCACAACAATTAAGGAATGGTTTGTCCTCTTCTCGGCGACGTTAGGCCTCTGTAAGATGTAACAAAGACCATACCCTTGTCCCTGAGGAATTATGGTAATTTTTTTGAATAATTGCCCTAACAATAATCTTTGAAGAATTCCCTTTTTGGGGGGGGATTACAGCAGAATAAGTACCTATGTTGTCTTTAATCTTCAATTAACATAGCATAATGTTAATGAGCACTTTGCACACAGATCTGACACTTTGAGCATCATTTCGGCCATGGAAGGAAGATGCTGTATCCACTGTAGGTCACTGTATGCTGATTTCGATTTTTTTTAGAATGACCTTATAAAATAGAAGTCCCTTTTCATCTTATCTCGCCATGGACATATATGAGAGACATGCATCTCCAGGCTAGTTCCTTGTCCCATCACCTAGGACCCGAACCCGCCTCTGATGCTTTTGTCTTTTGAATGGAGGCTCTACAAGCTTCACTCCCCAGCACCCCCCGCCCATTTGAGCACCACACTGCCAGCAACAGCTCCACCCACCCAGAAGCCCCTGCCATTACTGGCAGATTGATGAGCACCCAGAAAGCTGAGAAATGGTACAAATTAAAGTTTGTTTCAAGTGAAGTTTAACTGCAATCATTGGAGTGAAGGTCATCATCTAGTATAGATGTTTCGATGGTTACTTAGAAATATAGTGTTTAGATAAGAAAGTTAAATAATAATTGATACAATCACACACAAACAAACACACGCACACACACATACATAAAATCAAGAATGATGTGACCCCCCTCAGATTTCACCTCCTTTCTCGTGAGTGATTCTAATTGTTTGGTCTGGAAATATCAATGAACTTGGAACAGTTGAATTTAACAGCCTGGTTTTCACCAGGAAACAGCCCAGAGGCGATCAAGTGTGCTATTTTCAATATTGTACATATTAAAGTGAAAAGACTTCATCCCTGCTGTTACCCCAAAGAGCCAAATGGTGGCTTATGCTTTTCGGCAAATTATTTTCATCTGCCTACATTTGTGCTGGATATTTATAGGCAACCTCCCCTTAAGTAAAACTTAAGCAGAAGGAACGTGAGTAATGTAAGTGAAGAGAACCTTGAGTAATGTCACACGTTTGCCAAATGTAGATGAGATGCGGAATGAGGATGCTGGTCAGCCTCCGTGTTTTGACATCCTTGACCAGCCTGTTCCTCATGCTAAGGTGACCACCTAATCCATGCCAGGAGGACAATACGAGTTACTTCAGGTTTTACAGACTACTTTAATACTAAGGCTCCCATGCTTGGCTAAATTGTTTGGTCCATCTTGTACTTTTACTGGTTTGTTTCCTTGATTGAAAGACTCATCCAGCTGTTTCACATTAACATTAGCAACACATGCTTGATTGTAGGAGACCAATCAGGAGGCAG
Source organism: Mormyrus hasselquistii (assembly GCA_026779605.1). NCBI lineage: Eukaryota > Metazoa > Chordata > Actinopteri > Osteoglossiformes > Mormyridae > Mormyrus > Mormyrus hasselquistii. The sequence continues at coordinate 1,233,313 of JAODKE010000111.1, read as the reverse complement.
CAAAAACTCAGTGTTTGAAATCTGGTTCCTATTAATTTATACTAGTTTATAAACCGTGTCATAGATCATAGTGTCCCTCCTGATATGGATTAGGTGGTCAGCCTACCTCATATCCTTTCTGCTGTATTTCGATAGCCAGCCATGCTGTCCCGATATGTTTTCAGCTGTAGCACAAATCTATACTAAAACAACGGATCGAGCCTAAAAGATGCGTGATTAAGTAGTACATAATTCCAGGAGGATGGTCCCTGCCTTTAGGAAGATGTGCTGTCAGTTCTCTACCTATTTTTGTTATACCTTGACATTAAGAGGATAGAAATGAAACACTGTAGCAGTTTTCTGTCTCACCAATGCACATTCAGTCTTTGCTTCTCTTAGTGCATTTTATGTAGCCTTGAGCCCTTCAGCTTGTGCAGTGGCTGTGTGTATCTGGCTCAGCCGTGGTAATGAATAACTGTGCAGCAGATCCAGGGTAAGCCAGGGGGGGATAATCATGGTTATATTTAGTGTAAATCAGCTTTCATCAATAAGTTACATATTAACAGAGACACCTGAACACTAGGGGTGGACAAACAACAAAATGCAGCCCGGAAATTTAATACCAAGAGACACCAATTTGATATTTTGTTGCCCTGTTTGCGTGGGTGGGGAATTGGGGGGGGGCACCTGATCCCCCTTAATATACTTTGTGGTTGATCAAAGGTTTGGCCAATCCCCCTTGGTATTAATTGACGCCAACCTGGGATCATTTGTATTTTTCGTGAGCATGATCACTGACCTTGAGGAAGATGCAATGGCCCTCACAAGATCGACCCACATTTCCATTTCCATCCACTAAGCGCCTGTCTTCACATTTCTTATATGAAGCATGGTCTCTCTCTTTTATTCAGAGAAATATAACAGGCTTCCATGTTTCAGAGCTGTCTTTGTGCTGCTTTTCTTAATCAATAAAACTTTGCTAGTTTTAAGCTAAATGTCTACAAAAAGGTGTCCTACAGAAAATGGAATTGACATTTCAAGTCGTTTTACTACTGTTCGGAGTCCTTAGGAACAGTTTTGTGGCTGCGGTTTGCACTGTGGGTGAGATAAGCCTTGAACAAATCTAGGCTTCCCTGTTTCAACAAGCAGGTTTAACGCTACGTGCTGTTCAACACCTTCAGCTCTGCCGGCTGTTCCTCCGAAGTCCTAACCAGGATGGACAAGTGTGAGCCAGCTAAGCACTCGTGGGAGTTTTACTTACGCAAACATTTTCTGAGGGCAGAGTGAAAAATGATTGGCTCAGAGGGATAACCAATTAGATTGTAGATCACATGGGTCCAAGCAACTAGAACAGGTGGGACCAAGACATTAGATTGGTTGGTCCCACCTCCTCTACACAAAACTCCAATGAGTGACTTAAGCAGACGTATCCATCAGAGGTGGAGATTTCAGGTCCAGAGAGTACACATCCAGACCAGAATTTTGTTTCAACCAACCAGTTGAGTACTCTGTGACTCTTTATACTCAAGTGGTTGGTTGAAACAAAATCCTGGTCTGGATTTGTACTCTCTGGACCTGAAATCTCCACCTTTGGTATCCATTATGAAAGGACAGAATGAGCTTTCGGAAGGGGCACATAATGTCATGTAATCCTTGGCAGCAGAGGGCCTGAGCTGGGATACGGCCTGGATGGAATATGAGCTTTATCCAGCTCAGCTATGGCCTTTTTTCTCGTCTAGTTTCAGCTCAAAACACACCTCCTTCAGCTCTAGTGCTTCTCTAGTCCTTTTCTAATTTGCCTACATCCTGAGAAACCTGCTTGCTGCTTTAGAGCTGTTATTCAGGAAGGGGACTGGTTTGAATGTGTCCACTCCCACAAACCATTTCACCAGCCAGGGGGGAGGATGGGTTTCAGAGAGACAGCGCTTCAAGGTTTGCACACCTCTGCCAAGATGAGAAGTGGCTTTTACTCTCATTGCAGTTTCCCTACATTAAAGTCAAAAGGACGAAGGCATTTTTAAAAATTTTAGCGTTAAACAACAGGTGGCGCTGGTACAGAGGAAGACGTCTCATTATTACAATAAGGTGGTGATCTTGATCAACACACAGCTCTCTTATAATGATATACATTGCTCACAGAAAGTCTTGGGATGATTGCTTAATTCAGCCATATATTGCAAACTGGTTTTTATAACAAAAATCATTACTTCTTTCATTTATTTACAAAAATATGTATCACATTAAAAACAACAAGAAGTTTTAAATAAAACATTCATTTCAAATAGTAATAAACTGAAAAAAAAATTATACTTGTAAACGAGCTGTTCTGAGTTAAAAAAGTTCATTGACAATCGATCATCATTGGGTGCTTTGTAATCAGTAACGCCTTTGCAATAACATAAAACACCAAACATTTGTGTTTAATATCTCTTTAGGGGCCAATGACTACAATTGCAATTAATAGCAAAATGGCAAGAACAGAACTGAATGATCACGTTTAAAAAAAATATGACACTTAATAAAAAGAAAATATCATTGCAGAAGATATGTGCAAATATGTTAAACATTGCTTGTCAATGGACTTTCGTTATGAAACCAATAAATTTGCAGCATTTTTACAGAATTAAGCAAGTGTCCAAAGACTTTCTGTGAACAATGTAAAACCTCTGACAACTCAGGATAGTTTAGGGCAGGGTTATTCAAATCACAATCCTCGAGGTCTGAGCACTGCTGGTTTTCCAGCCTTCCTTTACCTGTCAGTCAGGTGTGAAGCCTCTGACCAAACAGAATTGGTAATTATTAAGATAACTACCTGGGAAAACTGAAAACAAGGCCTGGATTTGGAATCGAGGTCCAGATTTGAAGAACCCTGGTTTAGGGTTTGTCCACACACTGTGGAGAACCTTCAGATCATAAGCTGCAGATCATCCCCCCTCTTATCGTTAAATCATTAATGCATGAGTCTACCTTCCCTCGGCTTCTGCTGGCTTTTGCTCAGAGATTCAAGTGCTCTTGGATGCACGTCAGGTGGTGCTTACATGCATGCTCGCAAACAGCTCCTTCTAATATATTTCGTTAGAAACAGATCTCTGCAACTCTAATCAGAAATGAACGAATTTAACCCTACCGCTAAACAAAGGATCGTCCTTAATTAAGATATGCGAAACACTAGGGGCTGAGAAGTTAAATTCGAGTGTGTTTGCAGTGAGTGCCAGACATACTGTTTTTTTACTAATTACAGACACTGGTCTCCAGCTGCTTCATTTGAAGTCAGTGTGGAGCCATCAGAGACCAAATGCTTTCACGGACAAGCAGGGGAACGGATGTTGTTTTTATTACATGGGATGATTTGTGTAGAACCTGAGGTGCTGAAAATGACAGCCCAAGTGACTACTCCATTGAGGATCGTGGGTGGTGTTAATTACTCCAAGAGCCCTTGCTTCACGAACACTTACCAAAGCACATAACCATTGTCGTCATTCTCCTAAATGAATAAAATGCATTTTTCATATTTCGAGAGAAGTGTCTTGTGCATCTGCAGCTGGTTCACAATGACACATCGATGCCACAAGTTCGTGGCAGGAATAGGTGTATTAAGTTATTTCAGCTATTTATCCAGAAATTATAAGGATAATGTTTTTCCTTTCTCCCTGTTCTTGACCAGAGGCAATATTTATGGCTATACTATCTGAAATAGGACGTCATCTTAGAACCTTCAACCTTGTTACTATCAGCAAAACCTTAAGCCCGTCTTACCTGTGGATATCTGAGTGACATTTGACTCCAGTGACTTGTGTATTCACGCTGTGCGCATGGTGTACTTGGACTTGCATTGCCAATATTTCCCACAAGGCCCAAACGAGGGCCAGAAGGTTCCACTGGCCATGTTTACCTTGCTTTGCCCTTGTTAGGTATTGGTTGGCTGCTTAGGATTAAACATAATAACCTTGTTGAAATTGAGGGAGGGACTACACTGGAGGATCTAATTAGCCTTTAATTAGGTATGATTTTAATTATAAACTAGGGTTAAATAGGATTGTAATGCTAAATCAGGCTAAATTGAGTAGGATTTCAGTGCTAAATGGAGGTATACAAATTTGATTCCCTTAGTAATCCGCTCATTTACAGACATAACAGCTTCTGTCTAATTCTACAAATTCTCGTGCATGTTGCTTGATATGAATTATGTATTCTTCAGTGTTGTTTTGCTAAATATGTGATGTATTGTGGATGGTAAGTCCTGTATAGCTTTCTTGTAGGCACCTTAATGAATATTCAGTTTACAGCCAGATGCTGCTCTTGCTACTTATACATTAACTTTTAAAACAGTTCATTTCGAATGGAAACTAGGCAGCAGCAACAGTATCAGCAAGCGAGGGCAACCATCCACTACTTAGGCTGCTCTGTGTTAATTTATTTATGGGGACAAACTGCCTGTAAGATCTCACGCAGCTTGTCTGCTACACAGTGCATGGACTGACATTAGTAAATCTGTAAGTAGCAAGTGTAAGGGAAAAGCAGAACATGGACCAAACAGCAAAGCGTCGTGATACCTTCAGGGGGCAACGCAGAGCACCGAGGTCATGACCGCGAAACGCCTTAACTCGCATGTATGTTGCTCCTGTTCACCACAGCACTTCCTCGTGTTGACTGTGCTTGTGACATGCGGCCTAGCTTTGGTAGAGCTGTGGCGTGAAACTCTAGCATGGCCAAGGAGAGCATGTCAAGTACATACTGTGGCAGCTTAATGAGGAGAGTCACACAAAATGTTGGATGGAGATGAAGTGAGGAAGACCAGGTGGAACAGTTTCTCTGGGAGCTGACCAGCCACAGTTATTACCAAGAGATGACACTGTAAAGACACAACCTTCTTTGCTGCTCAAGGTTTATACAGGATGGATCACCAGAGCAGCATCTGAACTATATGTAGTTAATACTTAATTATTATTATGAGCTATCAAAGGTTCAACTAGTTCTTAATTTCCCTTATATAATTTCTGTCAAGTTTGTGGGGATCTTTCTTCCATTAGTTCATTTGATCATATATTTGCAGAGGACTGCTACAAAAAAAAATGGGCACACTTACATGTATAATTTAATGGATTCTGGCTTCTCGATGCCCAGTGCAATAAGGGGAGACCTTCCAGAATCGGAGGCTCTGTTCTTCAGTAAAGATAAGGCACGTCAACATCACTCGCAACGTTTCATTCAGTCTCGTTTAAGCCAGCAGCAGGCCGCAATTACACAAGAAAGATAGAAATTGGCAAGGCTTTGAGACCATGGTATATCCATGGGGAATCGGAGAAGACGTGAGGCGTTAAACTTCACTGCAAAGGCGCAATTCTGCACTGCCAAACACCGCTTGCAAAAATAAGGAAGATTTGTGGCCATGAGGGACTGTGAAGGGAAAACGATAAAAGAGAACTAATTCAGAGAGACGGCTGCATGGGATTTCTGTTTTCAGTGGTGGGACTCTACGGGAAAGAGGAGTTCAGTGCATATACTGACAAACAAGATGGAATTGGCTGCTGAAAACATGTGGATTAGAGGGTCTGCATTGTTGGGCACCTTATCACTGAGCTGCATTCTTCCAGTGATCCCTGGGGGACAGACTACTTCTCTTTCGGAGCGCACAATGCTTCCTCCTATTAGTAGTCTTGGAGTATGACATCTAAGTCAGTTTCAGAGTTCAAGCTCAACTTAAACCCTGTTTAGCTGGTAAGATAATGTTCCCCCTTGCTGGCTGCCTTTTCACAATATAAATACACAGAATACTAGGACCATTCCTGTTTTGCACTTAATTTTTTCAAGATATAAGTGAGATGGCTAACCACCAGAAAACAGAAGAGGTTAAGAACTAGCTGAGTGAAGGATTCAGTCTCCCGGCTCAATGCTGTGTGAGCATTTGTCTTCTGGGGACAACTTGAAATGTTTGATTTTGAGAAGGATGTTTCAAGGCTGCTACACCAGCATTGGGCTGTTTAGGAGTCTCTTCATCTCTCCCAGACACGTGACTGATTATTTCTGTGCCAAAAGGGATCATTTGATTATCCAAATAAATGTGTGCTAATTGTGTCTGAATAGGATGTTTGTGGGAGCAAGCTAATCAGCCATTAGCCATTTCCCCATTATTGTCTCAGATTTAATGATCTCATTAAGACTTGCTATTTATTTCTTCTCAGTCTGCTCAGTTATATGTGTATTATAATAACTCATGTCCAGCACTGATACGTAGCTGTGGGCAGAGATTGTCATAAAACCACTCCTGCTATTAAGGTAACCTTTGCACCATTAACTGAGAGGTGGTCCAGCTAAATGTAGAGGCTAATGTGCTAATGTTCCAGCAGGTGTTGGACCACGCTTTTCTGAGGGCTGTGGAGTGAATTATTACCATCACCAATATGACCTGAATTAACAAGAAGATGCCTCCCATCTGGAAAAGCAGGGAAGGGGCTTTTCTGGGTGCTGATGGGGGCTTCTCAGTGCCTAGCGGGCCTGGGGAGGGGTTAACATCGTTTTTTGTCATCCTTCAGAAGATGTGGCTGGACTTGTCACACATCTTTTTCACAAGGGGACAGTAGGATGCTTTGCCTCTTGTATTTTGTCCCCGAAAATGCAGCAGGCTTACATTTGGAATCTGTCTGTATGTCTGTCTATGTATCATCTTCAAAGGTTTTTTTTTTTAAACATGTGAACGTTAATGATGGTCATAAAACTTAAAAAACGGCATTATAGGATTCACAGAGAGCGCATTACCCTAATGTGACAGATCAAGCTTAATTGTAGCCTCTGGCTGCGGAAACTTTTTGGTGACCTTGCTGCGCTTTCTTCCCTGGCTTGTAAAGACTCTTCGTCTTCTTAAGGATATCCTGCAGGCCTCTTGGGTTTGCTCATGTTATTTAACAGAGCCTCTATTTCATGCAGCTTTTACGCTGCACTTTGATTCTGATTAATCGCTGTGGTTTCTTGCTGCCGAGGCCACCAGTCACTCCCTGCTTGTGGGCTACTTGGGGTCGGCATACAGTGATGGGGTTTTTCAAAAAACATTTACCTTTCTGCGGTCAGCGACAGAGCTGGGAGCACGGGGCGTCAGGGAGACTTAAAGGAGCAGAGGCACAGTGTGACGCTCAGCTCACACGTGAATGTGTTTCGCCTTGTTGGTGTGTCGCTCTGCATAGATTCCCTCCTAGTCCTGCTCTTCTGAACTCCAGACCGGCTCGATGACAATGCACACACAGGTAAAGACACATAGGCACACACAGGCACACAAATACACGTATACAGGCATACAGGCATACAGGCACTCAGGCACAACGAGCACAGACAGACATACAAGTGCACACTAAAAAGCATGCAAACACACATAAAAACACTCGCAGGGACACGCACATGCTCACACACCAGAGTACCAATAGTTTAACCAGAAAGGTGATGCTCAAGCTGACAGGCTTGAATGTGGCCCGTTATCATTTACGTTAAGACTAGATATTCTCCAGAAATCCAAAGTTCCCCGGAGCATCCCCACTCTCTCAGTATGGCTGTGTTCAGTCCTCTGCAGCACCCACCATCTCACCATCAGGGATGACCACTCATTGTTGAGGTGTGTGTGGGTGGGTGGATGTGTGGGTGGGTGGGTGGGGGGGGTTAAATTATAAACATTGTTCTACCCTTACAATTAATGCAAAGCCCATGATATAAAAAGCACTGAATTCAATTCCACGGACATGAAATATTTAGTCGTTCCTATATTAAAGTTTAATTCATTTTTGTGAGAGGAAGAAGAGAGGAGTAAATTTTGGGCCACATCTGACCCCTTAAGCTTCAGTAGATGCCGGGCTGGTGGAGAACACTTCCCATGAATATTTCACTTAGGCTCCTGTTGTGTGTTGCTGTGTCTCTATCAGTCATGTCCGATCTGTTTCAGGGTCAAACCCAAACACAGGAGGAGGAGGGAAAGCCACACCGGCACCATCAGTCCAGTTCGTTTGAAAACGACGCAGATGTTTTTTTTAGTTTGCATCCTGGAATGTTCCATTTGTTTGTCATTTAAAAAAAAAACAAAACAAGAAGAACTTTTGTTTCATATAATGATGCGCAAATGCTGCCGTGTTCCTAAGCAGCTTGGATTTATGGAAAGCTGTGTGCAGTACACAGAGCATTCTCTCCAACCTTATTTATTTATTTTGATATATTAATTTGAACAAACGGGTGTAAAATTCCAGCTGATGTGGAGTGAATGCGCAGTGAGCATCCCCGCCATATCGGGACACAGCAGACTCCCCGGACACAACTGACCCCTTTTCTCCGGGACATGTTTGCTCTGGAGGGATCTCCACAAGCAGATGAGTGGGCCTTCTCCGCAGAGATGCTCCACATTTTGCTAAACAGGGGCCTCTCCTTGTACTGCTTGGAATGAAAGAATGCAGATGGCAGACATTCTTAATGATGATCTCTTTTTAAAATTCTCCAGATATGGAAGACCCCTATAAAACCCCAGTAAACCGCAGTGCTAGATCTCTGTAAAAGTCACCTCTACTGGGAAGAGGTTCGTGTAGCACCTTCTAGAGGATTCTTTTTGCAAACCCATCACCATCCAGGAATGGCCTGTCGGTTTCAGGCAGTGACAGACTCAAAGCCACAGCCTTGTTCAGCAGAGTGATGCCTTAAAGGAGACATCAGTGATGACAGTAGGATCTTTCTTCATTTCTGAGAATGAAATTAGATACATCGCTGCTGCCCAAGTCCATTCTGATCTGCACGACGGCGAGTCTAATCCATAACTTATCCAGTGTAAAGTGCCTATGGGCAAAATAAGTGCAAATAATCAAATATAAGTTACATGACTATCATTAGCCCCCCTTATGAAGCATCAGTGAGGTTTTATTCTCATTAAACAGAGCACAATTCTCCATACTAATGAAGCTCTTAGTCTTTTTTCTAGTTTTGTGAGACCGGAATGTATTTTAGTCAAAAACTGAATTGGTTATTATTTTTAATGAGCAGATACAACAGAATAAGGAGGTGCGTTTTTTCCTGACGCTAACCACTGTCTGTGGTCAGCAGAAGGAATGTGTCCTGTTATTTAATTGGCTTTTAAAATTTAATCTGAATCGTACTGAATTTTGCAACAAATCAAAAGTATCGGTTGACAGGTTGATATAATATTTTGTAGAGGAAGCAGGAAAACTTTTACGAAAAAAAGGAATGGTTCGTGAAATACGCCACCCAGAGCACCTCCGTGAAGCACAAACCGTATTATCACACGGAGAGCGGAATGATGTAAGGGTCTGTAACACACACAACATCGCCCTGCTTGGCTAAAGGCTTGCTTAACCTTCTTCTGTGATTTTTCCATTTACGTCTATTAGTGGGGAAATGATTGTACTGATCGTGCAGCGTTTATTGCGTCCGTGAGGCCATCTTCTTCATTACACGGTCTTTGCAGCTTTCCGCCCTCTGACTCCTGGCTTTTCTAAATGCTGCACAGTGGTCTTTACATAGCGCCCACCTGCTCTCTGGGCCCACTACCTTTACCACTCTTATTTGTGTTTTCCTGGTTGTTTGGCTATAATCCTGTCCTGCCCTACAGACTCAGGAACTTTCCAGCAAAAATCCTGGCAGTACTGGGTTGGGTGTCGCATGGCCTTGTAATCTCTCCGATGGTTTATCAGACTCCCAGAATCCTTTATGGCAGTATTATTATTAGCTTATTTGTTTTCATGTTTTGACTTTCTATTACACCACTGGGGTTACAGGTTTCCGAAGACGAATTCTGCAGCGACTCTTGAAATGGTGAGGATTATAGCCTCTGATCTGTACTTACTGAGAAGACTGGGAATACAAAGTCATTCTTAGTGAAGATGAAAGACGAGGCAGACTGAGGGCCGTGCAGCAGCAACAAGACCAGAGTGTCCACCGCTCTTCCCCAGGCAGCACGTAAGCCTTCAGTCTGCTCAGGAAGGAAGAATGAACCCCTATCCCTCTCTGTCCCTCTCTCTCAGTCTCTCTCTCTCTCTCTCAGTCTCTCTCTCTCTCTCTCTCTCACAGACACACAGACACACACTCACAGGTTTGTAATTACATCTTTATCGGGACTCTCCATTCATTTCTATGGGGAAAACTCTAATTCCAACATGACAGCGTTAACCCCTACCCAGCCCTAATCTTAACCATAAGTAACCAAACAAGATTCATGACTTCCAGTTTTAGTTTTTCGATTGCATTTACAGATTTTTTTGGGAGCTTGAAAAACGGTCTCCACAATGTTAAAATAACAGGTTGTTCCCCACAAAGTAATAAAATTTGGTTCCCACAATGTAATATAAACATAATCCACACACACACACACACACATAGATACAGCATGTTAAATTTGAATTTGCCTGTGTATACTTACATCCTTGCTGGGGTGTTTGCAATGTCCCCACAATCTGAAGATTATTAAGCTGATTCATCTGCATTACACAGAGGTGGGCAGGAACCCGACTGCACCACATTAGTCAGGTACTGAATGTGGCACATTAGTCAAGTTCCGATTTTAGCCTGTTAGCCAGGTTCTGATTGTTCAAAAGACCTGAAGGCTGAACCTCAGAAATCAAGACAATCGCAGGCCACATTCCAGCTGCGTGTCTCCGGTAAGAGCTGCCATCCAGGGGCGGATTAACATTTTCGACATGCCATCTTTTCCCGTACTGTGGCCCTCTGGCCATCGGGGACCTGCATATCCTGGGTGATCAGTCAGCGCCGACACAGCGCTGTGCTGCACACTGCATACGGCCGGCGTGTGACTCGGATGACCGTCTCGTCATCCATCACATGCTCAGGTCGCATCCCAAGATGGAAACAACGGCACAGGGGCCTCTGACGAAGCCGGGCTTGACGAATCCCTGCCGACACTCCCCTGCTCTTTATTAAATCATACCATTCCCAGGGCTGGAAGGGGCCGGCCTCAGAGTCTGCTATCTGTCAGGCCTACGGTCAGGGATACTCCGAGCACCAAAGCAGATTATAGGCATTTCATGTCCGAGACTGGCCAAAGTTCATTACTCCTCAGTGAGACGCATCGATGGATGACAGGAGCTCTGAGAGGCGTAAATAATCCTCACACAGGACTCTCTGTGAGCCTTAAGGCTCTGGCAGCTATTAATCAAAGCCATTTGTGGATTGTCCTTCGACATCTTGCCATTGGGGTCCTGCAATAAAGCAGCTCAGAATGTCAGAAAATTCGGAGGGTACTTCGGTGCCACGTCGAAGGGGGGGTGGGTTGGGGTGGGGGGGAAGCTGCCATTGGGGACCACAGTGTGAGAAACACATTGGCTTTAAGCAGACTGATCCCGACAGGGTGCTGCGTGAGAAATATCCGGAATGTCAGGTGTCTCAGGATCTGGCATTGCTGCTTTATTTGCCTCTGTGTTTCGGGCTCTGTGGCCCGTGCGAAGACTGACGAGCCCCTCACAGCGAACCATTTTGGCCCCTGGCTCTGGCAGGCCCGTGCCCTCATCACACAATCGACTTCCTGCCAGCTGGCTCTGCCACCCAACACGGCAGCATCTGACATTTAATGATCTTCAGAGGGAGTGATGTCACATTTACCACTCTTCATCAGAGGCGACAGACCCGGGTGCCCAAGCGTAAACAGGAGAGGGAAATAAACACTGCAGTGTGGCACTTGTACTCACACGAAGGTACACACCAACTCACTTTACAGTTACAGAAACAGAACCACACCCGCGCTCAGTGAGATACAGACACAGAACCACACACGTGCTCATAGAGGTACAGACAAAGAACCACACATGCGCTCACGGAGTTACAGAAACAGAACCACACTCACGCTCAGTGAGATACAGACATAGAACCACACATGTGTTCATAGAGGTACAGACACAGAACCACACACGTATTCACTGAGTCACAAACACAGAACCACACACAAACACTCACCGAGTCACAAACACAGAACCACACACACACTCACAGTTACAGAAACAGAACCACACATGCTAAAGCTGACACTTTTTAACCAATATTCGAACATTCGTTTGAACATAATGAGAAAAATTCATATTCAAATTAAACTATAATTAACCTATTCCAATTTTAAAGTGTCACTGTTGCCTATAAGTGCATTAGACCATTTATTGTAATTTTTTTTGTTTACCATCTGCATTACCCCTAAGAAGTCTGGGTGGGAAAATATTTTTGAAATGGTTTTGTGTTCAGTCACAATAGTTTTACGATCTCACTACACTTGCCCTCTGGCCATTTGCTGCAACATGATAGTAAAGATGAACATAAATAGTACAGACATGTCCTGTTAAGTGTGCTTTAAGCATTAAACTATGGGGGACAATGTACACCATGTAACTTTCATATAATGTGGTTTAATACACACCATACCAGTGACTTTAAGCAAGACAGCTGGCTATTGAACATGAAGTGCACACGCAAACAATGAAATTAATTAAAACTGCATATAAAGCTAAGTTTACTGTGGTGTTGGAGTTACTGTAATGTTTAAACTCGAACCTGCTTTCTGGAATGATTCGGTATAGATCCACATATCCCCACTTACATCATATAGAATACCAGGGAGGTATACCCAAAAGTGGGTTCGGGTTTAAACCCTGACTATGACACTGCAGTAAAATTAACTTACATTCCGTTTTCCAACTGTAATATCTTTGTGTGTGCAGTTCAGGTTCAATAACCCGATTGTCTTGCTTACAGTCACCAGTGGTAAATGGACAGAGTGCAATTATTAATTAACAAGTATAAAACACATATACGGTGTGCATTGTCCCCACAATCTAGGCTTAAAGCACACCTACATCGGTATGTCTGTGTTGTTTAGGTTTATACTTACAGTATTACTTCATTAATTCTATGTTTTGTACTTTAAACGGACACAGTACAGTTATTATTAGTAACGCAAAAATTTTTTAAGCATCCCATGCAGAGTTACCAGTAGCAGTAAGACTTTCCTGTTTTAAAAAGCTTTACAATGTATTTATTTACCCTGGCTTTTAATATTTAGTATTTTTAATTTGTGTCCCTAAATCCTTTTTATATAATTCTGTTCACATTCACTGAGTTACAGACACAGAACCACACATATACCCACTGAGTTACAGACACAGAACCACACATATACCCACTGAGTTAAAGACACAGAACCACGCACAATGTTATAGATACCGAATCACACAAATACTCACAGAGTTATAGACACAGAATCACACACATACTCACAGTTACAAACATAGAGCCACACATTCACACACATTGAGTTATAAACACATACAGGCAAAGAGAGTCACTCACACAGACAGGCACACACACACAAACACTTTTAATTAAAATGCTTTTCAGTGAATTTTACTCATCATAAGACACAAGGTCGAAGAAGAGGCCTATATATAAAAGAAGTAGATATATCTGTCTGTGTGGCAATATCACAATTATTCATTTACTGTAAAGAAATAAAATGCACAATCGGGTTTATTGTACCTCTCAGGGTCTAAGCAAACCAGAAATTCAAGGAGTGATACAAAGGTAATCTTTCTCATGCATATTGTTATGTAAAGATGTTTGCCGCAATTTATAATTATGTTATTTTTTTGTGAGATATTAATTTTTCCTTACAGGATTGATCACTTCAAGCATGACGCGAGATCTGTATTCATGAGTATGTCCAGAGCAGCCAGGACTTATTAGAGAGACACATCGATTTATTGAATCAGACTGCAAAGTGAAAAAAAAATAATAATTCCTTGAGACATAACTTGCATCGCTGTTTGCTAAGGCACCATCTGTAAAATCCATTTGTAAGAGACATCTCACAGACAGCAGTGCATGAGAGAGCACTCTTCCATTTGGATACACTCAGGCCGCGGTGTCTGGTTTTTTTTTGTACCCCATGCTGTTACATTGTTGAACAGAAGTACATGATATGTGGAGTTTGGAGGCAAACTGAACCTGAAAGAAAAATAAGGGAGGCCATACAGAAAGCCATACACAAGCTGCCTGACTGAACGAGTGAAAGATTCCTGGTCATCAATTATGAACGACATAGCTGACATCAGTTTGCAATAAAATGTGTAGGAGGCATGTTACAAACAACGCAAAAGTTAGACTGACCTTGTTGACAGACTAACAAGGTAGGCAAGAGCCAGGAACCAGATGGGTTCCTGTACGAGTGTCAAGCATAAGAATGCTCTTCTGTTTCTCTGCCAAGGAACCAGGCAACGTGCTGGACTGTAAGACAGGCCGCTTTGTTTGAATATGTCTCGAACTGGATTAAGACACTCTCCCATGGTGCCGAGAATCATCTCCCTGGAACATTACTGTCCCAGTGTGAAAAAAGAAAACATCACGCTTAAGACCTCAGTGATCACTTGGGCTGACATTGCAGTAGTTACAGACGTGGACTCTGCTTCATCGTTACTGAGCAACAGGAACACTGGGTTGTTGGAACCCTTTAGCTGATGGTGGTTCTGACCACCCTCATTAGCTAGGAGCACCGGAGACCCACCTGGCAGGAAGGAACATATTCTTGCAGCAGCCCATCAGCTCTTGACTGCGATGTTCTGGCCTGTCGACTTGCTTTCCTATGGATTTTGATAACAGAAAAAACTCATAGTTCTTTGAACACCGTGTGGGTATGTGGCTCGATGCTGTGATTTTTGAGTTTCTGCACTGGCCTGTCCATAAAAAAGCATGTTTTTAAATACCGGGATGACGTTACCTTTACAAGTACTGCATGTCCACGTTTTCCACATGGAGATTCTGTCACTGACACATACTCAGTCACTGGGAAAGGTGGTCTGCACCCTTCCTTCCCTAATCTCCATCCTCTCTGGGTATGTTTTCAACTGTAAAGTCTCCCACATGGTTTCAGGTTAAAGCAGAAGGCCAAGGCTGTTTCCATCCGCAAGGGATGCAGTGATATATAGATAATGATGGGGGGGGGGGGACAGTTTCCCAGCTGCAAAGCGGCAGCAATGACGGAGCGGTGAGGCTTCAGTAGGACCACGGTCCACCTGCACTGTCCCTCTCCCTGCCGACTCCCATAAATCATCCCCCAGCCTCCTCTACCGAGACAGGACCACTCAGTCACATAAAATACACACTGTCACACCATACTGGTGCCAGTGCCATCCATTCAGGCTGACAGGAGCCAGGGGAAGCCCTCGTCTCAGCTGCCCAGGAAGACACCACAAATATCAGCTGGGCTCTCCACGAGGTTGCCAGGTGTAGTGCTGCAGACTCATAGGCAGAGCCTCATCACTGTCGACGCGCGCCATCCAGCCTGGAGGTACCTACTTTTATGCTAATCTTCTAAATCAGGAGGGTCAAATTCCAGTTCTGGGGGAGGGGAGCCCTGTATAGCTTTGTTCTTTCCCTGTTCCACCACAAAAGATTCAGCTCAAGAGCTGCGTGGTAATTAGCACAAGAAGTTGAATCAGGCGTGTTAAATGAGGCAAATCTCAAAATCTCCCCCCCCCCCCCCCTTAGGACTGGAGTTTGACACCCCTGGGCTAAATGTTTACCCAGAATATTATGTGAACTGTTCTGGGGAAATCACGGCCTGTCCACATGGGTTCTTTCTGCATTCCAGCTCCTCACATTCACTCCTTGGAACTCAGTTCACACTTTAACATACAGTACTGTGCAGAAGTCTTAGGCAGTCAGAGAAAGTGATGTTTAAATGATCTTCATGTTGGTGTAGAACCATGATATTATGCCTGTCAAAGTGTGTCAGCTTAGCCATTTCAAAACGTCTCCTAAAGTCACCCCAGTATTTTCAGCAACCATCCAATGCACCCATGTTTTTTTTGACTTCACTACTAGCGCAACTCATATGGCTAATCAATACCTCATTGAGATTTTCACCTAATTAAATTGATTAATTAAGTAAGCTGATGGTGGAAGCATGATGGAGAAGCTGAGCTGCCCCTGAGGAGAAGTTTGGGAACTGAAGCGGTGTTCGTCTAGCCATGCAACAACGTATCAGTAACTTTTTGGACTACAGAAGAAATTCTTATCAGTTTGGGGTTCAAGCATGTAGTACTGGAACCCTATTCTGTTTGTTAAGATTGTTTTTGTCATTATAAAACAATATGGGGAGGAGAGAGAGTAAGGTTTAGAAACATCAAATTACGGGTAGTGGTGCAGAATTCCTCCCACTACTCAGGATATCAAAATCATGCTTATCAGCCTGATGGTGGCGCTATAGTGTAATGTTTTATGTTTTGGCCTATATTTCCAAAACCGTGAGTCATAGGAACAGGATTCTTTTTTACTAACAGTCCCTGGCTCATGCCAAAAAATACTGCAATTGGGACTATTAAGCTACGCCTACTTAGATGTTTTGCTAATTTGCATAATGTGAAAAATCTGCTTCTTCAAACTCGTCCTAGACAATTCATCCAATTCTTACAAAACATGAACTGTAGTGTCTTGAGACCATAAACAGACAGATAAAAGCTGTTCATAGGATTTTTTAATCAGTCAAATTATTCCGATGCTACAAAGGAATTTCTTGGGTGTCGCCATTTTGCACTTATTGACCAATTTCTCATCAATGGAACTTCCGATTTTCACCAATTTGCTATGTGTAGTTCGAATGACGTTCTGAGGCCACTACCCAAATTTCTTAAAAAGAACCCTATAGGGGGTGCTTATAACTCAAAATAGTTTATAACTCAGAATCCACTGGACACAGGAAAATAAAATTTTGTTTCCCTATTCATGATGAGATGTCCACACGAATCTAGTCATAAAACATGGCTGACAACGGCCAACCAAATTTCAGCAGGCTTTAATTACCCTTGTATATGACCTCTAATCATGAAATTTGGTGTCATGGTGCAACAGTCCTTCCAATGATCAGCGCTGCAAAGAGACACCAGTCAGCGTAATTGGGGTGCTATAGTGGTGTTTTACATTTTGTCCTATATTTTCTGAACTAACTATGAACTAAATAATAAGTAAATATTCCTTTCTGCACATTCCTTTGCTTCAGGTAGTTATATTTCCTAGTACGATCATCAAACTCCGCCCCTTAGATCTTTAGTTAATTCGCAAAATGTGCAAAATCTGCTTTTTTGAACTCGTGTTAAACTGTTCATCCAATTCACACAAGAACTGCAACACCTGCAAACTCAAAACAGCTTATAACTCGGAAACCACTGGACATAAAAAGATTAAATTTGGTGTGTGCGACCGTGGCCAGATGTCCCAACAAGTCTGATAATAAAAACTCATCTACTCATGAAACATGGATAACATCAGCCAATCAAATTACAGCAGGGTATAATTACCCTTGTATATAACTCATAATCATGAATTTAGATGTAATGGTGCAATATTTCTTCCGCTACTCAGGCTTGTGGTGCTATAGGAGCCATAGTCCATAGGTCCTTATACAGTAATGTAGATGTTATAAAGCCATTCAAACATAAGGGGCTTCCATACTTAATACACGTTCATTTACAGACATTAATATTTGATGTTAAATGTGGTCAAAGAGTCTATTCAGGCCATAATGTGTGGACCCCGTTAATCGCCGCCTGCAGTGATATTTTTTATTATGTTACTCTTAATTTGCATATGTTCTAATGCAATTTTTTTTTCCAGAGCAAATATGCAACTTATTTATTCAGAAAAATAGCTTTAAAAATTTTCTTTGGCTGTCTAAGACATAATTGTAATGTCACAATGATCCTTGCATGGTGTGTGATTGACACAGCAGAATTCATCTCATGGTCATTGTTTTATTTTTTCCAAAATGCCGACATCTGCAATAGGACTAGTTGTTTCTAAATTAATTTTTCCACATGACTTTTGACCACAGTGGCAAATTGAGCTGGAAAGTCAATAAATCCACTGATTTTGTTGTTGTTGTTGACTAGTAGAACAATTATAACTGAGTTAGCAGTAATAATTAACTGAAAATGTCTGAAAAACAGAACATTAGTAAATTTTAATTAAAAACGCAAAAAACATGAACAGAAGAATTAAATGTTTCTTTCGGTAAGCTAGACCATATGCTTGACACATTATAGCTGTTTTCTAATAATATTTATTATTAGCCCAGCTATGAGTATACCTGGCTCTGTGAAGCTTTCATAAATTACAATTAGTCTGTATAAAATCATATAAAAAGCAGAAGCTGATGCTTGGCTGGGTTTAGAGGAGCACATATGGAACTTGGAAGGAGCCTGAAATGTGGCTGATGCTGATGGACTAAATCACCATGGAAATACTGCCCCCCCCCATCTTCCCCCAGCTGTCAACCTCTTATCCAATGTTTCCCAAACCAATCCTCAGGGGCCAGCAGACAGTCCATGTTTTTGCTCCCTCCAAGCTCCCCACCAAATGTGGCCCGTCTGGCAGGGTACTAGGAAGGAGTGAAGACATGGACCGTCTGTGCTATGGATTCCCAATGACCTGGATGGGACACACTGCTCTAATCATTTCAGCCATTTTATTAGTCCTGCTGTCCGAAGGTATGTTCATTTGTGTCTGGGTCCTGATTTGGCACAGACAGCAGACTCCCTAACAGCTGAAGGAGGATTCTACAGCCAAGCCAATCCTTCCACTTGATTCCTTATAACTTAATTTATTTTGGATGTCAGGAATAAAATGGCTTAATGGCTATTTCACAAATACAAGCAACAGTCTCCTCATCACAGCACTACTGATGCTGATTTTTAAAGATAAAAATAGCTTTTATTGCCATTGTATATGAAGGACAAGAATCTGTAAATCTGATATTCAACAATTCTTGGTGAGAGTATGACATGCACCACCAGTCAAAAGTTTTTGCACAACACCTGCATTTCCCACTTTTTCATTTATTTCATAAAATTCAGATTTTTTATTCTTATTAAACATTGGAATACTAAATGAACAACTACAAGTGAAAATGTAAGTCAAATAAAACAAATTTCCTTTATAACATGGAAAGAGTATGTAACAGTGTATGTATGACATCCTACTAACTGGTTGTGTGTGATGGCATAGTCTAGGCTATCCTTTAACTTTAAATGCATTAGTTAACTTTTGTTCCATAAAAGAGGGCAGCATTTAATGTCTCTTGTGGAAAGAATGCTTCAAATTTTCTCTGCTGTTATAACTGCTAGAGGAGGTTACTTTGATGAATCAAGTGTATGACATGTTAATAAAGTTGAACATACTGCAAATTTATTCGCTGGCAAAGAATATTGAGTGTATTTTTAGTAAATGTTAAGTGAGTAGCATCGCAGTGTGTGCAAAAACCTTTGACTGGACGTGCAAATTCGATCTGTGGTAAGATGCTCAAATGAAACAAGACAAAACTAAGAATAAGAGAAAATGTAGGTAACGGCAAAGCCGCAGGGCATAGACACACCGGTATCTTGAGATGTTTGACCTGGCGACGGGTTGCCTTTTGCCAGAAGGTTCTGTAAATTTATGACGACGAAATGTTGCAGAGAGGTCAGATACTGGCCTGGAGACTTAGCTGAATGCTCGGCGGTCAGCGTAACGGCCAGAGTAAACTAGAAGGGAAGAGGAAGGGAGGAGCGGCCGGCCTGGTATTTAGCCTAATTAGACGTCCACAGATGAGCTGCCACTCAGGGGCCAGTCCGCGGTGCTATGCAAGGGGCCGTCGAAGCAGCCCAATTAAGTGATGCACTGAGACAGCAGCATCCTCGAGGTTCCTTATTCACTTAATTTATGATTGGCAATTAAAATAAAATAGGGCGGAATGCTGTAAAGCTGTCAGCAGTGGCAGCCTAAGTAACCCTTTTCCACTTTGAATGATTAATGCTTTTATTCCCCTCCCTTATCTTATTTATTCTCAAGGTAGGTGGAAAACAACAGCGGAGGCAATTTAAAGGGCAAGCGCAGCCTAAAGAAAGAGCGCGTATGGTGCGCCAGGGACCGTGATTTAGCTTTATTGATCATCCACCAGCAGCTGGGAAACACATCTCATAAACAATTGGCCTCGTTTGATTAAATAACAGGGGAGACACAGGGGCTGAAACACATTTATCGCCGTGTCTCGAATTACTTTTACATCAAATGCGTTGAAATTTGAAGGAATCTGTTGCATTTTCAGATAAAGAAACATAACACAACAGCTCTGTGTCTAAGAGCTTATTTACAGCAAGCTTCTAATGAAGCCAGGGGTCACAGGGTACATCCAGGCAGACAGACCCTCTGAAGCTGCGGGCCGCGTTTTTATTCTTTTGTTTGCAGCCTGAGAACAACAGCCTCATTTCTAAGATGGTGAAAAACAAAGAGCGAGTGCCAAATGGTGTAACATCTGCATGGGCAGACGACGGAGTTTCACACCTGCAGAGGAGCGGAGCTGAGATTTGGGGGTGTCCTTTACAAACAGCGCGTCTGTGAAGAATGGCGATTATGGGAGCAACAGGACGAACAAACTCCCAGCCCGACATCCACGTAACCCAAAAGCATCCGGGTAGAGGAAGCCGGCCTGCCACCCTCGTCTCCCTCAGTCGCCGTGCGGATTATCCATCTCCGCACGCTCATTCTCCCTGTTGACGGCCGCCTCTTCGCTAAGCTAACGTGCCCCTGGCGTTCTGAAGCCAAGCCTAGTGTGAAGCTCTGTGCCAGCTGCGATAAATCTGCCTGGGTAAATCCAGGGGTATCTTTAGCATAATCTCCGCCCCCGTGCATCAGCAAAGCTCATAATTACAGAAACCTCGTATGCATAAAACCCCCAGAGAGGGTCCGGCCCCCAGCTCGTGTACCGACACCCAGCTGTTTCATGATTTCTAGTCTTCTTTGATTAAGGTTCAGTTTAAGTGAGCAATTTCAGTGAAGTGCAGGTAAATAGGAAGCTCTTGGACAATGGTAAACCCACTGGTAAACGTCTTACGGGTATAAATCCTGACGAGTCTAACAGGAACGCCTGTTTTCATTTACGCCTGCGGCATGCCACGGCCCCTCATGCTGCGCTTTGACGAGAGTGCGTTTATACTGCATTAATCCCCGATGTCACACAGTGACACTGCATGTTCCTGTGATTTCACATTATGAAGCAAAAACAAGTCAAGTCAGGCCAAAGACCACGGTCTGAAGACCACAAACCAAAGACTACAGACAAAAGACCACCAATCAAAAGGGTGCAGCTGCTGCATCTGTTGTGTGTGTGACTGTCCTCCCACTGAGCCGCCATATACGAGCGCAGAGTGTCGATCATCCGCTGCCAAACACACCGGCAACAGCGGGCGGCACACTCCTGGGGCTCGGCGTCCGCACGAGCCGGTTACATTCTGAAATGGCACGTTTCTTTTGTGGCAGGCGGTTACATCACGCCTGCTGGGCATCACACTGCAGCTAAGGCAATATGCTCTCATGAATGTGACATATTTATATGAAATGCCATATGATATCAGATCTGTTAAACAGCCTGCTGATCTGCATTTTACCCAAAGTGTCAAACCCTGTAAAAGGTTACATTCAATTGTGTCATTCTTTGCCTTATTAATTCTGGGAGCCTTAATTATAATATAATATACATAATTATATAATAATATAATTATTATACTGCAGCCACGGCTATATATAATAATCATTATTATCATCATCATTATTATTAGGAGTAAGTAATAATAATAATAATAATAATAATAATAGTACAGAACACTGGGAGCCAGCCACAGGAAACTGTTGAATCCCAGAGGAATGAACTGAGTGTCTGGGAACTGCCAGGTGTTTTTTTGGAGCCTGGAAGAATGAGGCAGCTTTGATCAGCACAGGAAACCTTTGACAGCCAGGATCCCAAAGCCGGACCACCATTCAGCTTGGACCTTCCCATACTGTGACTGCCTGTGTCTCTCACCGGCGACTCCCGGCGATTTAGAAGTCGACAGAGTAATTGCGTCAAGTGGCACTGTGTGCCTTCACTTTGCTGGGATTCTCTGGGGCATTGACTCTTAAAAAAGTCACTGAAAGTCTGATGAAAAGGAAAAAAAAAAATGGCAGCCTGCCAAATGAAGGGATCGAGGCTACCAGGAGAAGCAAGTCAGTGAGAGTGGATAGAAAGAGTTGGATGAAAATAGATTGTCTTTTGCGAGCAAGCTCTGCAATTATCGATTTTGACAGAAAGCTGCAGTCAAGAGGTGGAGGAGTCAGACCCGGCGATTTTAGCAGAGTATACTTACTTAAGAGGAAACCAGGGATAGACGTGAATAAATCAACTGGAACACCCTGAAATCTTGTGTTTTTTTCTCACCTAGTTAATCACTGTAAGGTGATTGTGTGAAGTGTGATTTACGTTTGTGAATTGTGGGAACCATTCTACTGGCAGCATTAATTCCTATATTATGAAGATATTTAAATTATGAAGTTATTTTTTTTAATTAAGCATTTGCTAGAAGGACACAGATGATATTTAAAGGGCTGTTCTGTAATTCAGGATGTCCTTGCGATTATTTGCAATGTTATTATTAAAATAATTAGAATTGTATGACATTTATTAACTGCAAAATTACTATTTTTAAAAATAAAGTTTGCCTTCACTTGGTTTGCATTTCTACAGTTAGGTTTTTGAGATAAAATTCTAGCCAAAAACTTCAGATTTTCTTCTCTGCTTTGATGTGTTGAGGGTGAGTCACACACACATTAATATCACTTCCAGAAAAGCAGCATAACAAAGCTGTAATGCTCCTCTTTATTTTGCGCGCTTTACTGTTTCCCTACTTTTAATGAACGCCAATCAGCTCCCTCCTTTCCTGCATCGAGGAACAAAGCTCGCGCGGCAGTGCTGTCCTCCGTCTGAAACCACTCGCCTCTCCCAGAGTCTGCAGGTCTCTGTGCGTGAAAAGAAAAGTGGGTCAGCGATAAGAAGCCAAAATATTCCCCAGGGTGCCATGAAAAATCAAAAACAAATATATAAGAAAAACAGAGCATAAAGACCCAGAGAGGTAAACATACCTCATTAAAATAGGCAAACATTGGGCAGTACAGTGGAGAGTTTCATTAAATTAAAAACAGATAAACAGAAATCAAATGAGAATAAATATTAGTGCTAGATTCGCCTTAGAAGTACAGAAACATCCCGGGAGACATGAATTGTTAAAGTCAAATGCTAACAGCTCATAGCTGGGTAAATATCACCAGGTCTGCAGAAGAGAGCTCTAACCGTCAGACAGCATCCACACAGTATTTCATACTGTCTATTGGATAAAACGCTGGTATCATATTATGATAAGGTGGGATGACAGATGAGCTATCATGCAATTCTGGCTGCCTTTTGGAGCAACGTAGCGGCTTAGCAGAACCCGTCCATTTTCCCTCGTAGTAAAAAGAGAAATAGTCAAGTTTTGTGCAGTTTTCTGACACCAACGATAAGAGTTAAGGTCCCCTCAGAAGCAGGAGGCAAACTATATACAGCATCGGCCTTATGCTTGCTGAGCCTCTTATACTGTATGAGCTGAATCACTGTAACTCAGTGTTTCTCAGCCCAGTCCTCTGGGACCCATAGAAGGTCCACATTGTTGCTCGCTTTACCGGGAGCTGGGAGGGAGCAAAAACATGGACTGTCTGTGGGTCCCCGGTTGGGAAACGCTGCTTTAATTGACTGTCTTTGGGGACATGCTAAGCTTGTAAAATTGGAATATTGACCTGGAGATTATATCAGCTGGTTTGACAAACAGGAGCACCAGTGAGAAACACAGCAGTTTGTTTATTAATCCCCTACAAAATACCTCATCATTTATCTCAGCAACTGCAGCATAACTGTATCGGCAGGTGGAAATCTTGGCTAGCTCGTCTCAATGCTGTTTAGATGCAGGCATCTGTTCTAGGAGATGCACGTACTGTAATGCTTCCTTAAAGAGAAACTTATGTAGATATTCCTGCCTTTGATGCCGTTTGACTATAAGCCTTGGTAAACAAATTCAGCAAATCGACAATGTTTGCTGATTGTGGGAGGCGTGGTTAAGCAGTATGCCCTTTTACCCCAGACCATCGGCCTTTCAGGCAGATATAACGCTGATCACACTGTGTTAGCAGCTCTCAGGGAGAGCAAAAAGAGGAAAGACAGAGATGCCGCCAGCTGTTGCATGCAGCCCTCTGGGGCTGTAGCTGTTTGATCTGGCTGATCAAGCATTTGCTCTGCATTCCGAGGAGCTGGGGAATCCTCCCCAAAGGGGATCTGCTGCCTCTATTTCCAGGCCGTCCATCTCACATGTCACTGGAACAGATGACTGGGCAGTATTTCTGGTCTTTCCTGAAGACGTGTGAGGGTCTGACAGGGAGTCTCCAAAGATCAGCACTATTATGGAAGTGCTTCAGTCAGTTTGTGCATCAGGGTGTTTTATGAGATTTTGGATGAGATTTTAATGGGAAGGTCCCGGGAGAGTCAGAGGCAGTCGACTGGCAAAGAGACTCCTAGCCCATGATACCTGTATAGGGTTCCATCCTCAGGTAGAGGCCCCATCCACATTGGACATCACCTCATGCTCAGGTAGAGGCCCCATCCACATTGGTCATCACCTCATCCTCAGTCCTTAGCCTAAATGCCACCCAAACCTTACTGCCCACATCATCTTTAATTGATGTTTCTGTCATTTCCATCTGGGATCCATCCATCCATTCATCTCCTTATCCAATACATGGTCGTTGTGCATCTGACGTTCAACTTTGAAAATCATAAAAAAAAAAAGTTACAGTGAAGAACCAGAAGCTTCTGGCAATGGAAATATATATTTTTAAAAATAAACCAAAACATATATATGTTCGGTTATTGCTTTCAGGAGAAGGAGAGGTCAGCGAGAAGCAGTAGAGTTGTTTTTCTGACCGTATCAGAGATGTGAGAGGCACAGTGCCATTTCCCTCTCCTCACAGCTGGATCCTTGGAGACTGTGTTGCTGCCCACAGCCCTTTGAAACTTTTAAGTGTTTGCACTATAACTGGAATAAAAGCGAAAAAAGCTAGAAAACTACTTCCCCTACAGTTAACTAACTTCTAGCAAAATTAAGTGAACAAAACTACAAGATGGGGCAGAAACTGACACGTTCGCCGTGATACTTTGGCAGTGTTCGTAGGGAGCACATTCTTGGAGATGGTCTGTAGGGGTGCAGATGTTAACACGTTTGCAGATGTTTCCAAAGCCCTCTCCGCTTTTAGATCTTCCAGCAAGGAGGGATGTCTTGACAGCAGTCTAATTATCAACTTCTGCACTCGCACAGCGTCAGTGACCTGCACGAAAATAGCCTCAAAACCAAACATGAACGCAACAGAAATAGAAACAAGTGCCATTTTCTCATTTCTGTCCCACTTTGGGATTCTTTGGAAGCGGCCGACTTTCTCTTGTGTTCTTGGGGTCTGATAAGATATAGAGTGACATGAAAACATGTGGAGATTAAACAGACATAAGAGCAGTGCAGGTCTCCTATCTTAGGCCTCCTTTCATATACCAAGTAAATGTTATTTGTCGGAGATGCTTATCAAGTGACATTTAGACAGAGCAAAACACAGCACAGGTTCATTCCAGGTTATTCCTGCTTTCAGATCTACACAGGAAAATGTATACAAATATTTGTCAATGAAGAAATATTACAAACTGTGGTTAAGTGTGTGTCATATGGAGGACCAGCCTGTACAACCACTAAAAAATACTCCAGGATTTCTGTACACCTGCTCAAAATGTGCAATGGTACCCACAAAGAAAGCTCAGGATTTCTTAAAAATGTGCAAAGAATCAATCAGGAATCGTGACAGAAATTTCCGAAGCTAACTGTTTTCGCAAACACTGGATTGGGAGACATTTTTCAGTTTCCAAAAAAGAAAGGGAAAAAAAATTACATCATCACAGCCGTACTTTGTCCCCCCCACATTTCAGGAACTACAGTGTGTACACATGCGAGTGATGGAGTTGTGAGTCGTTGCGTTTGGATGTGTGCGTGCCTGGGGTGGTTGGGGGGGGGGGGGGGGGCCATGAACCACTCAGACTCCGTTCCAATCGGCTGCCTCCCACGACTACCAACCCCTACACCC
>JAODKE010000111.1:1192305-1202308 GCA_026779605.1 Mormyrus hasselquistii | reverse complement strand
GATCGGGTGATTTGGGTCCAGTCTTGTCGGAGCCGGTGGACCTTTGCTTCAGGACACTGGGTGGAGCATTACAGGCTGGCCAGAGCTCAGACCGACGGGGCCTGCAAGGTCTCCAGTCTTACAAGCATCATTAATAAAATATTAAAATATAAGACAGGTTGGGAGGTTATGGACACCTGAATCTCCCGGTGTGCTGGGTAATCAGCTGATGTCCAGCTAGGCCTGGCCTGCAGTGTGCGGCAGGTACATGTGTGTGCAGGTGAAAACCCTCTGGTCTACAACTATGCCTGTCAGTTGTAAGAGGCATGGAGGCTTAGTGCTAATATGCTAATGTGCTGCATGTGCGGACAGAGTTGCTGGTGTGGCTCTTTTCATTTCAGCAATATTCGTCCATTTAATTAATGCATAATTAATAGGAAATCATCTACACATAGAATGTACCATTTCCAAGGCTTGGAGGGAAACTGTGTCAAGCATTAGATGAGATTTTCTCTTTGGGAAACAAGGTAATACTCGTACCCGAATGTGTTTCAAAGTTTATGAAATCTTTTGTCATGTTTGGCACTGGGAAAACACTTTTTGATTATTTATGTAAGATCAATTTGCTATAAGCCTTCTACCTTTAGTGTGTGCTATTATCACTGCCCTTGGAATCTTGCGTCTTCTCAGTAATAAGCTGAACACTGAATAAAGCTGTGATTTGTTTGGACTGTTGTTGGTTATTAGGCTGCACAAACTAAAAGATGAAAAATACAGACCTCAGTAAAAGGAATATTTTATAAATAGTTTGAGTCATCAAAAGGACAGATGTTTAGTGATTATAAAGCCTTATACAAAGTACAGAAGGTTAACTTCAATGACTAACTGTCAAATAGTGCTTAAAAAATTAGACTGCAAAGATGGCCCTCACCATCAACCAGGCTGTTTTGTGGCTCATGGTCATTATTTTATACATATTGTTAAATATGAGGTGCATTCAGGTTCTAAGGGCTTCTATTTTATTTTTTTTTTTAGAGAAAATACATACCCCAGAAACCACTGTCATGTCTCAAGATAGTCACCCTCTAGAAATCCGCACATTTTTCACAACGTTAAGCCACGATTGCATGGCCTCTGCAAATGCTTCTTTAGGGATCTGTTTTGTCCACCGGAAAATC
Source organism: Mormyrus hasselquistii (assembly GCA_026779605.1). Lineage (NCBI taxonomy): Eukaryota > Metazoa > Chordata > Actinopteri > Osteoglossiformes > Mormyridae > Mormyrus > Mormyrus hasselquistii. The sequence continues at coordinate 1,201,151 of JAODKE010000111.1, read as the reverse complement.
ACTGATGCAAGAGCAGCACGACTGCAAAATGTGTGACCATGGAGAGTCAGGTGAGTAGGGAGCATGAGGCACCACTTTAAAGTTGTTGCCGAGAAGAATCCTCTGAACGGGGGCCACCCAGTGAGCTGGAGTGTTGTCTTGACAGTGAAGGCAGAGTCCTCACTCAGTGCATTCCCAAGGGCACCGCAGTGACAGCTGCATCCTATGAAGATTTTTTTGATTTCTTCCAGCATTGCATGAAAAAAACGTATGGAAAGGGTTGCAGGTGCAGTCTTCCGTTAAGACAACACTCCTGCTCATTGGGTGGCTTTTGTTCAGTGGTGTCTCTTCAACAGCAATTTTGAAGCGGTTCCTCATACTCCCTACTCACCTGACCTTGTGCATAGTGATTTTTGGCTTTCTTAAACGCTGAAGGACTCTGTCCACCGTCGCACAATTTTCCAGTCGTGTCGCTCTTGCATCAGCGATTTTCCAGTGGACACAACAGAACCCCTAAAGAAGCATTTGCAGCGGCCATACAATTGCGACGTAAATGATGTGAACAATATATTCTCTGTGCACAGTTTAGGGAGGTGCTTTCCCAATATCACTGCACTGTCATGTGCAAAGAACCGAATCCCAAATTAAAATCCTACTTTGTCTCATTTTCCTTTTCTCTCTGGACCAGCCTGTGGTTAAAGAGAACAGCTCCGCTGCACATTGTTGGTGTGCTGAAATCCAGGTGCGACTGCGGACTGCGATATTTCTGACGGCTAACAGCAGAGCCGCGATGATGCTAGCTCTAAGGCCCAGCTCCATTGAACCATGTGATGCCCCCCCCCCCCCCCCCCCCCCCCCCCCCCCCCCCCACCCCCCCCCCCCCCGGCGCACGGGCCCGGACCGCCCCCATCCCCCCCCCCGTCGCCAGGCGCCCCCCCCCCCCCCCCACCCACCCCTGTCCGCTGGGGCCTTGCCAGCAGAGATTCAGGGGTCACTTCTACTCTGTGTTAAGAATACAAATATTTAAAAAATATATAATAATACAGTGCACGTGAGTCTGTGTGCTAAGACGCAGGGGAACTGCAGCTGTATTTTTACATTGTGGTCATGTGCTGGCGTATTAATAATAAAAACAAAAAAACATGGTTGGTAATATGTTAACGATGATTTAGGTTAATTCAACACCATAGCAGGGCCCTGCTCATTTTTAACAACTTGAAATTAAATGAACGTCTGACAAAATCCATTTAAACAATTGGCCTGATAAAATCAGCCCATTTAAGTGGGCTCTTGCTCACACAGCACCTTAAAACCATCAACGCCCATCACTGTGATCGCTGTTCAACCCAAAATATGAAAAGGCATCATTCAAACAGGCAGAGAGAAGGCGTGAATCCCCAACTGGAACATTAAAGCTTCCCCCCTCTTGATAAAACACAACTCTCCTCTCTTTTTAACATAATAGGGTTTAAAGGTGCTTATTTAACCAACACATTGTACTTCTGTTTCTGTAAGGCCCCTTAATGTGAGATTCCATTATAACGTCCCCTATATGGGGTTCAGGTCCTCCCGCAGGATACATGCTGCTTTAAGGATTCTGTGCTGCCCCCCAGCCTCCCCCCCCACACACACATACACACACACACACACACACACACACATACACACACATACACACAAAAAGCTATCCAGCAGACCTGATCACTCCCGTCACATTTCACGACATGAATTTGAGGGACGACTGACTCAAGTCCAACATAAACGGAACTTCCAGAAAAATCCAGGAGGAGAGGAAGTATTCAGGAAACTCCCTGAAAGTAAGACCACCATGAGAAGATCTCTGTAACCACACAAGAAACCCTGGATGGACACGTAGATGAAATATACTCAAGAGTGTTGGTTTGGTTTCAACATTACCTAAAACACACAGTAGCCCCACAATATTGGTAGTGATATGTTCCTACTAACCATAATCAGATCTACACCCTTGAGTATACTGTATGTTTTTTAGCATGTGACTTGTCCTGGTTGCCCTTGGGAGGGTGTACTTGCCTCCATTTTGCCACCTCCTGCTCAGCCTCTGCACCTGATCACAGGCCTCATAAGCCCCTCACATTTCAAAAAGTCTTTGCTGATGTTAAACATGCTCAGAGTTGCGTTAGCTGGGCATTTGTTTACCCCCCTGCTGGCAATGAAAGTCAGGTCTGAGCTGTCAGGCTTTAATGAGGCTATTTACAGCTTCAGACGCCCACACTGCGCAGTGGGTATAAATAATGCACGTGTGACACCTATTCACACGAAATGCATAAACGGCCAAAACTCGCATCCCCCCTGCGGCCCGTATTTGGCAGTGAGTGCGGCCGATTGTCTCTGATTTCATCTGACATCAAGCAAGTACAGTCACTTCCCAGTTTGTGACAAAACATTCTGAACTGAGCTGGGTATCAGGCCATTCACTAGTCAAGCATATCCATGTAGTTTAACTTTAGAACCACTGCATGTCTTACAACAGATACAGAGTTATCATTTGGCAGAGTCGCTAAGGAAGTCACTATTGCATGATGCTCATATTTATCACAATCAGAAGCAAGCCTGGGACAGTTTCTCATCAATAAATTGTTGCCAAGAATATAACAAAGTAGTTTCCCTTAGGTATATTCTCATTAACATTTTTGTGATATTTACTGTCAGCAAATCCGTACTTTTTCCAGGGGCCTGTTGGTGGCGCTGTTTCCTCCAGGTTTGGGTTTATATGACACCCTAGTGTTGTGAGTGTCTCACACTTTTCCTCCCACAATCCAGGGACATGTGGTTAGCTGAACTGGCAGCTCTATATGCCCATGATAGGTTGTCTGTATCTGTGTGTGTGTTTCTGTGTGTGTGTGTATATATATATATATATATATGCATGTGTGTAGGCATTTGTGAGTGTGTGCTAGCATGCGTGTTGTGTATGTGTGTGTTTTAGTGTGTGGGGGGTGGGTGAGTGTGTGTTTGTGTGTCTGTGTAAGTGCGTGTCTGCAGGTGTGTGTGCAATGCATGTTATCATGTGCGTGAGTGCGAGCGTTTGCCTGGTCATGACCTGGTGTCTGCAGGATATTCATACTGCTATTTCTAAGTACTGCACTTACATATTCACAATTTCCACTGTAAGCTGTAAGCACTGTTTACATTATAGTATTGACTGATAGCTCTGCATATGTTATTTACATCTGTATATGTATAATATTTAGTGCCAGCTCTAAGTGATATATTTGCATTTACATATTCACAGTATTTATTGTCAGCTCTAAACACCGCTTGACAGCAGAAGGATCCTTTCCAGCATGTTTATCTTAACAGAATTAGTGACTTTACATTGAAGGCAAATGCTTGCCTATGCTCTTTGTTTTATAGCTGAGAATCTAGATAAATCTGATTACTGGTTCCGGTTGCATGCAATGGTCCGCACCAGCTGGGGCTGTTTGAAGCTGTCCTACAGATCACAAGATCAGTCTCCTGACAAAAATATTGTAATGAACTGTATTGCCTTACCTCAAGCTAAAGTGACATCCCAGAAATGAATGATGAATTTTTTCTCAGTACAGCATATTTGCATAGTTACGTTCTATTTGGATGTTTGAGAAACAGGGCAAAGTGGCATAGCAGTGAAACGGTTCTCTGATCTTTTATGGACCGTTGGACTTAACATACCGTCAAAAGCAGAGCCCTGCAGACTCTGAACGCGGAACTCACTGGCAGCTGACCACTGACTGAGCGCCTACATGTAAGAGATACGGAGATGAAGGGTGAAGTCTTCTCCTCCAGAAACACAAATGCTCGCATAAAGATCTGCATTTTCATTTCAGCCAGTTTTCACGCCAGCAACTGGTGAACAATTTAATGAGGGGCATCTGCGGTTAGTGTTTTTTACTGATCAGCTGACACATTGCATAGAATGACCCCCCCCCCCCCCCCACCCCCCATCTCACAGAAGGAGGTTTGGAGCTTCATTCGGTATGAAGGAATATTAAATACATTTATCTTTAGTAGATGGTACCGCGTTTCTTAAGGGCCCGTTCATCTCTTCGAGTTTCTCTCTGGCAGAATGAGGGGAATAGAGTTAGGGGGAGGATTCAGCAGAGCATTAAACACATCATGTAGGAGATATTACAATCAGTATAACTGAAAATGTATTAAAGATGGTACAGTCAAGAACAGCTATAAAAGGATGTTGTCAAGCAGGATTCCATCCCTGTGGCTTCCGGACACTTATCCTCCTCAGGGTTGCTGGAGGACCTGGGCTCGGCCTGGGTGCCATGCGGAATGTTTCACGGGGAATTTATGAAATATTTCTAGAAAGCGGCGGAAGGCCTTTAACAAAACTGCGAAACGCAGCAATCTGACAAGAACAGCTTAGGAGGAGGAAGCTGCTATAAACCAAGTCAGATTAATTAAAGGGGTTAATTAACTACACTAGCAGGATGATGCCTGCGATGATAATCAAATTAATTTCGTGTCACGCTTTTGACATGAAATAATGAAAAGGGTATAAGCTAAACGCGAAAGGGCAGTTATCACGCCGACATGGAAAGCGACACGAAAACGAAAGGCGGCCAAATGGGAGCTGGGCTACAAGCTTTCAGAACGACTCAGGATTAATAGCTGATCAGAAAGCAGGTGACAAATGAATCTCGCGCATCCAGGTGCTGAAGTTGAAACACGGCATGATGCTGTGCGGGTTGGTGGTAAGGAAAGCAGCCCGGCCTCCTGCCCTTAGCGCTAACAACTACCTGTACAGCACACCCTGGACTGAAATACAGCTGAGTGGAGGCAGGAACCAAACCTCCAACCCGGGAGAGTGAAGCCATTATTTCAGTCATTCCATTACAGAGCAGATCAACACTTATTTGCAGAGCACAATTAAACCAAAAAAGATCCACCGAAATGCAACTAAGACAGACAGAAGCAAGAACATTGAGCCCTGTGTATTTTACGCTGCGTTCGAGTTTATCGAAGTCTGTACCGTGTTGTTCGTCATTCAGCCCTTCTGCAAATGAATCCCTCGTCTTTGGATCCCCGTTTCCCCGTTCTGATTCCTTGCTTCCTGCACGTCCAGCCCGTCATCACACAAAAATACATAAAGGTCAGACACCTGTACTGCTCAAAAGCCAGAGGAAAAAAGTTTTCAAGCAAATTTCTCAGAGGATTTCGGTTATTACTGAAGTCAAATTACTTTTTGTCCTTTGACACGTGGCATGAAAACACCCCCAGAAACTAATATTAATATCAATAAATTATTCTTTCAGGTGCCATTTTTTTCCATCAGGTATCTTGGCAGATTGAGATAAGATAAAAGGAGGGAGTCATTTTTCAGACCTGAGGAGGTACAGAGGAGCGTCTTCAGGTGCTGCAGAGATATGAGGTCTTCAGCTTGAGATGTGCATTCTGAGCGCTTGCCGCTTTATTTGGCTACCGGCTTATCGCGTGTAATTGGCCCACTTAATGCATCGCCGGCAGTAACAGTAGCATTGCATAGTAATGATGGCATAGCATAGTAACGATAGAATGGTAATGATTGCATAGCATAATGATAGCAAAGGATATTGAATTACTTTTGTTGCTAATTAATGAATGTGACTAATAGGACAATGGTGCTCAGATAAGACATGCTTTGCAGAGATGAGCGCCTATTAATTCATTGTTTGCTGACAAAGGACAGATAAGGGAGTAACTGGTGTGACAAGGGAAGGGCTTTGCACTGATGGGGAGGCTCAGGCTCTCAGCTTCTCCACAGGAAGAGGAAGAAGCTGATTTGCAGATTTTTTCTCGAACAAGGGACGCACACGCACAGCATTCAGCACTACTCTCGACCAATTATCACAGTTCTCTCATTTACATTACAAGGTCCATCTTCAGGCCACTGTAGTCTGACTTTGACCTCTTTTGCTTTTATGTCATTTTATTTATTTTGCTTTTATACGATGCCATTTAGTGTCATGCTATGGAGTTGCCTGAACATTAATGGCTGACTTAACCCTACTTGACATGCTTGGATTCACATGTTCTGAGGACTTTATTATCATGTCCGACAATGGATGGCAACTCCATGCCATGATGGCAACATGAGGTTATTGCTCACTTGCAGTATTTGGCCCCAACATCATTCCTCATCCTCCATTCCTGTGGTCCTGCCTTCATTTCCCATCATGCCCTTCCTCTTGCCCCCCCATCTTGCCCTTCCTGAGGCCCCGCCTTCCTCCGCCATCCTTCCCTTCCTATGGCCCCAACTTTCTCCCCATGTCCTGCCCTTCCTGTGCTGCCCCCACCACACACATAAAACAGCATGAGCAGCGTTTATGTTCCTGTGAGATTTTCACAAAAGCCTGAGTGAAACAATGAGCCACTTTTCTCCAAAGTGAAACTATTTTTACCGTGTTTCATTGTGATGCTGGAACAGTTACGGACACACTAAGGGCATCTCGCTCTGTGGAATTATGGCACCTGGCGCACCAGGACATAATCAGGAGTTTGCCGGGTGTCTTTTCATCAGTGAGATGGGACCAAGCGAGGCTTGGAGGGGGGGTCTGGCTGCTCGTGTCGGACTAGCAGGGCCCGTGGGCATTTGGGACCCCATGGGGTTTCAGTCCTCATTAGCCTCGTTTCCACCAGTGTGGTGCCGGTGCTGGTGCCGGATTTTTATCCAATCCGGCCCTGATTTCACGCATTTCCACAGCAAAAAATGGTCCTGGGCCAGAAATAATGGCTGCAGCATGGCACCACAGAAAAGCTGAGCTCAGAATGTGGCACCGTAACAGCAGCGAAAATGGGACGGGCTATGGCATCCAAACCTTCCGTATACTCAGAAAATTCAATCCATAACCGATTAGTTAGTCTAATAACGGTGATGCTGGCAGTGAAAGTGGCAGTGATTGTGTTAGCTGAAATAAGATATTTCACATCAAAATAAACTTGCACTAAAACAAGTGTATAATTCACATGTTGCATTATTTTTATTCTGTGAAAAACGAAAGATCAATCTTTTCTAGCAGACTCTTTTAGTGCGAGATCCTTAAAAGTAAAAGTGGTAAAACAATATGAGAGAATAAAGAATAAACTCACTCACACACAGACAGAGAGCTTTTAAGGAGACAAAAGTGGAGACAGGCAATAGAGACAGGGCGTGAGTTATACTTCGCCCAAATCCAAAAAACAAAATACAGATTAACCCTTTCTTTACTATCACTTCTGTCATCGTAACATTTCTGTTTGGGTCCTTTTTGAAACTGGTGGAAACGTAGGCTGGTTCTCAAAAGGCACCGAGCCAGAACCAGCCCAGCACAAACTCTGTATTGGTGAAAACAAGTTAATTGTGAGATGCACTGGAGGCCCCAAGTTGCGGCAGGGACATGTGTTTGTGCAGCAGGATGTCTGATTGCAGTTTCAGCGCTACAGGCTGACTTGACGATGACTGATGGAACAATTAGAGGAAGAGCATCTTTTTGATGTGCCTTTGGGGGGCGCCCCTGAGCACATGTTAGAAACATGGTGGCTGAGCATGGACTACAGACACTGAATGTGAGTTAGGTTTGCAAAGGTTTGTGCTGATTACTGAGGTCAATCGGTTTGTGAACTACTGCCGTAAATAAAAATAATCAATCGTGACAATGACTGATGTTTACTTTTGAGTATATTAAAAAAAATGCACATTTCAGTATGAAATACCTCACTGTAATTATTCTTCTATGAAATCTCTGCTGAAGAATTATTTCAATTATCTCAATGAGTCACACAAAGGGAACAAAAAGTACATGTTCAAGGCATTTGCATCACAAATATCTTTCGAAAGAAAAAAAGAAAAAAAAAAGAAACATTTGAAATCAACAGGAAATATACACAAAAACACATGCTTCTACTAACCTATGCCAAATTGACACTGATGCCCAGGGCATTGTCATTGCTATTTAATTATTTTCTTAACGAAATGCATTTTCACGTATTGTGGTTCGGCCTTTCTCTGCTCCCTGTTATCTGCCAAATTCCTTGTTGGGCCATGTTTGCAGATGAATAGAACTTATTCTTATTGTATTAAAAAAACATCAGGATTCAAATTTAAATTCATAACAGCTCTGAATGACTGAAAGAAATACTGCATGGACTTTGTAAATGTGTTTTTTGTAATGCACCAATTCACAAGTGTTTATTTTATTTATCATTCTTTTTGGAGTACAGAAGGCAGGAAGTCCTTCGCTGGAGAAGCGACATAAGGCAGCGGATGATAAAGACTGGAAACTTCCACTAGCTTAGCGCACAGCGTCACAGACTCCATGGGGTAATGTATGTTTCAGCTGCCGCCTCTCGGAGTTCTTTTGGATCACAGGATACTGTCCTACTGTATGAGATGAACACGGTCTTGTCAAGTGAACTCAGTCCTGTCAGACAAACATGGTCCTGACAGACTAACATGGTCCTATTTGGTGAACACTGTCCTGTCAGATGACCACGGTCCTGTCAGATGAACACAGTCCTGTCAGATGACCACGGTCCTGGCAGTCAATATGGTGTTCTGAGATGAACATGGTCCGACTGACAAACACGGTCCTATTAGGTAAACACTGTCTTGTCACATGAACACAGTCCTGTCAGATGTAAACAATCCTGGTAGGTAAATAGTCCGCTGAAATTAGCATGACCCTGTCCAGTGAACATGGCCCTGAAAGATGAACACGGTCCAATCAGATGAACATGCTCCTGTCAGATGAACACGTTCCAATCAGATGAACACGCTCCTATAAGAAGAACACGGTCCCATCAGATGAACACGCTCCCCTAAAATGAACACGCTCTTGTCAGATGAACATGGTCCCATCAAATGAACAGGCTCCCAT
>JAODKE010000111.1:1137402-1167368 GCA_026779605.1 Mormyrus hasselquistii | reverse complement strand
GCCGCGTCGCAGTGTAGGGAGAGAACTGAGTGTTTCATCTTTCAGAGAAGCCGTTCGGGCACAGTTTTAGCCCCCATGGTGCCCCCCCCCCCCCCCCCCCCGAACCTGACGTGGACGCAGTGTGGAGGTTAAGTTCCAGTTCCTTCCCAGTGCATGAAACCACACAGTTTGCCCTCTGAGCACAAGCGCGCTTTAGAAATCCATGCCTGGGGGCTCGTTGTCATTCCTGCCGCGTGCGCCTGACACAAACAGCAGCGCTTAACGTTCTCTTTATTAGTTTTTTCCTGGGCCTCGGTTCTGACACAGGAAACATATTGTTCGGACCTCGTCAGGCGCCCCGTGATCCAGTCTCTGCTTTTCTCCCTCATCTTTTCTTAACAGATGCTGAAGAAACAGCAAATCTCTTCATTAGTATTAAAGCCTTGTGCCAGGCTTAAGTTTTCTCATTTCCAATGACACGAACTTTTAAAAGGCAGCACAAGGCTGAGCGGGACACTTATCATTCATTTATCGAGAGCACTTTTGCAGGCAGCCACGGCACATTTTCAATTAGATCTGCGGTGAGGCCACTTGACACGCGAGAGAGGGTCACGCCCCTCCAGGATGGACACAGGGACCCCGGACCTGTCTCACAATCAGCGGTTTTAATACTCGGAGAGGGAGAACACCCACATAATGGTATAGCACAGATGTCCTCTTTAGGATTTTGCTTTTAAAATGAAAGGTATCTTACTTGGAAGGCAGACGCAAAAAGCTCTTCCACATGAATCATAACTAATCAGATGGCTTTCTGCTCATATTCCTTGGATAGAAAGACAAGGGGCACACAACATAATCTGCGAGTGTGAGTCACTCTCCCAAAGCAGTAAACAAGCGTTGAATCCACAGTGGACCATTGACTGGCAGCTGCCCAGAAAACAAGCCATGTTATGGCTGATGATAAATCCTGATCCTTTGATTTAGCGTGAAATGTATAAATCGTTCTGCTTAAGGTGATGCCCTTAGTTTGCTCCGTGCCTTTATTTCTTAACCTCCCCATCCTGTACATCTTCAGTTGAGTGATTTCCCCATTCGCTGGATAAAAGGAGATGCGTATTTTACGGGTATGAGGGTATATCTGCGCGGCTGGCTATCAGGATGGCACACTGGAATCTGGAGATGATGAGGACGAGAGATCAACAGCTGGCGTCAGATGGCGAAGGCAGAGAAAGGGTCCTCCGTCCTTTGCCAGTGATGGATCAGAGCAGTGATGTGACTCTCTCGCTGCTTTCTGTACACTGTCGTATATGGATGAAAATAAAAAACAAGCAGGGAGACATTTGCGCCCTGTAAGAACCATCATCTATCTATCTATCTATCTATCTATCTATCTATCTATCTATCTATCTATCTATCTATCTATCTATCTATCTATCCCTTCCCATGGGTGATGCTTCAAATGGACCTTGCCAGGAGAACATATCTACAGGCTCAACATGAAGCAACTCTGTAATTGTAACAAATGCTTAGCATAGCATGATTCCAGATGTGCTCCCCAATCCTTGTAAGATATTCATCCAACTAAAAAAAAAAAAAACACTGATGGAAGTTGCACCTAAGCTGAACTTCATGCTGCTGTCATGGTGGAGATGTTACGTGGTGTGACAAATCCAACAGACGAGATCTACACTTAGGAAGGTTTCTGTTTAGATTTTGTTGAGGGAGAGCATTGGTTCAGCACCTGTAACAGTATCTGGCTGGTGAACAGCCTGGGGGGCTTTATGAAGCTTTACTCTATACCCTTCAGGGTACATTTAAAAACTTTATTCACGACATGGATAACAATCATACCTCTTTTGAGATTGGTAGAGAACTGAAGTTCATTTAAGTAAGTTGAATGCGGGATTAATTGAGAATTAATTTCCCCCACATTCCCTAAGATGAGATACCAGGCGCAGAAACAAGGGCCAATTAATTAACGGTAGCTGATTTTGCGTTTTCTTGAAAGTATGTGGAAAGACGGCGTGAGTAATAAGAGCGGCGGTGGGAAGCCGGTGCCAAGTGTCACGGCGGCCGTAATGCTCGCTGATTCTGCATGTGCGCACCAGTCTTCACCACAAAATCTGCTGCAGTCATTTAGAAAAAAAGGGGGGAAAGAGAAACAACTGTTTTCTTTGCGGTTACAAAAAGCAGGCGCCTTCGCCTGGCAAAGGCACGACTGACAGCTCACTGCGGGCTGTGTGCGATAATAAGGCTATTATTCATCCCGTATCTGGGCACAGAGGGGTGTGGGTCACTTCATGGCCAATTTGTTAATTTGCTTTACGCTGATAATCAGTTACTAATCGTAAATTTACGCTTTTCAACGCTGTCAAGGCCAGGGCTGAAAATTAAATACAGTGAAAGAGGGGAAAGGGAGAATGGGGGGGACACTTTCCTAGCGGAGCTCCGGGCTTTCAGATGCTAATGCCCCCAGCAGCAGAGGCGGACGACTGGAGCTCCACCCCCGCATCCTCCACCTTTCATCATGTAGGGAGCTACTTCTGCACCGGGCCACTTTTCAGCACTTTTCTTCTGCTGATCCTTATGGCTTTGCGAGCCAGGCGTGCTTTCGCATTGGCGTCTTCCCCCCTCTTTTCCCGTGTCTCCCCATCTTTCTTCTATTGTGACACCGGGGCGCCCGGGCACGGCTGGTCCGCAGCGGGAGCTCCGAGCTCCTCAGCGCAGCTCCCTGCAGCCCTGACGGTGGCGGCACCGGTGCGAAGACGCGGCCATTCCGAACGGAGGTAAGACGTCTTCTCTTCGGGGCTTTTCAACGATTTTTTTTCTTTGGCTTTTTATCTGCGATTTGTCTTTTCGGATGGCCAAACTCTGCGGTCAAGTGATGGATTGATGTGCAGAAGATCACCGGGCAGGTCCACTGGCAACTGCTGGAAGTGCTCAAGAAGCACCAAGATCCCAAGTTTCGGCGTTACGGCATCATGCAGGGACACATTTATTTCAAGAAAGAAAATAAACGACTGTCGAATACACGCGGGGATGCGCTTATTACCAGAAAGAGCCAGACTCTCCATCCAGGAATTAAAGTGCGGAGAAACACGCCTCGTAAGTTCAATAGATCCGAGCCACGCGCATTTTCTTAATAATTCGCTAAGGACTGTAAGGGTTATACTTTCTGTGAATATACGTCGCTGTCAGGTCGATAATACATTTTGTGACAAATTTTAACCAGTATTCTTCGGATAGGAGTTTCTATGCGGCGTCTTAACGCTGGAGTTATTTGTCATTTTATGTTCAGTATAGTATCGATCCCCTTTTGGTTTATTTCCAACGCCGTAGCCATCCAGAATACATTTCTTCGAATAAGCGGAGCGTTTCCATTTTTGTTTCTAATGTAGCCTAAGTTTTTGTGCGCTGTTGTCGGAGATGTTTATTTTGCGTAAATACTGATATTAATATATTTTTTTACTACATTAATATGTGCACGACTAAACCCGCTTGTATATAGACGCGTTATTACTGGGAGAAGATAACGGGAGTATCTGCAACAGATAACTCGTTAAGAACCACCTTAAAAAGTAAGTACAGCTTCTTATTTTTCCCTTGCTGTCCCCCGTGTGCGACTTGTTCGCGTTACCCCCAATGACCGACGGTCATTGTTGCCTGTCACAGAGCTGCGCTCCCGGGTGTCACCGTGGCCGGACGGGGACTTTTTTTTGATGCATTTGTGTCTGTCGGGTTTCATTAGTTCGGCTTTAGAACAGGGGTCAAAGTGTAGGAAAGTTCGAAGGATATGTGTGTTGCTTATTCTGGAGAAGTGCCACGACGGATGACTGATCATACATGCCAAGCAACAGTCTTGTAATGAATAATGCAGATGAGAAAGCACCGAACTGACAGGTGTCACACATCCTCAGATGGACCGAATGGAGATGGCGTGTCTGAAGATGCAACGATCTGTTATGAGAGTATCAGCATGGACAGCATTGGGATGGCGTGTCCGTAGATGCCGTGATGTTTAAACCGATCCTCTATTTCAAGTGCTGAATCCTGACTCCGTAACATTACCCTAGGCTCGCATTTCTCTGCCCCGTACCTCCGGAGCAAGTTTGCCAACGGAGCGGCTCGCAATTTGCCTTATTTTTTTGCATTTTCTGTCTTTGCTCTACTGCATTCTGCAGAGGGTCGAATCGGTGCCGTAAAACTCGTAATTACAGAGTATATTTTATTTTTTATTTCTGTCATTAACCAAAATAACTGCATGAAAATGTAAGTTGTAGATGGCACCTTTGTCTCAGAATGCTTACGAATGACAAATGTTTTAGTTGCTTCTGGTTTGCCAAACATTCTAGATTATGGTTTACAAATTAGGCGCCTTGATAAAGTTGGGGCACGACCGGACGACTCTCCTTGGGGCGAGGCAGGAGCAGCGTGAGCCCCAGCGATGCTCCCTGCTGCGGCGGCTTTCTGTTTGGGTCCGGCCGCTCCAGAGGCACTGTTTTTAGGTGGTCTTGGATTTGGGTAATTAAGTTTTGTGGCTGATATCATAAAATCGAAAGAATATTGTTTATAGTTAAGGATAATAAGAAATAAAATCTGCTCCAACATCACACTGTAAAACGGGTCGGGTCATTTATCGTTTAATTTATAATTTATAAATAAGTCCTATTTCAATCGTTTACGAATTTCCAAGGCGAAAAGATATTGCCAGTAATTGTTTATTGTATTTGCATATTTGTTTAAGCTACTATATAATGTAACAGAATTGCAAAATTAACGTCGCTGCTGTTCCTTACATCTTTCAGTCATCGGATGTATTGATTTGAAAATGTTAATGTGTGTGTGTGTGTGTGACCATCCCAGTGTCTGAAAGAGGGTTATATGTGAATCTTGTGAGCCGTTCCAGCTATAATCCAGGCCCCCGACTGCATCGCAGCGTGCGTTCCGTCTCCATCCTGTGCGGTGATGAGGGAAACACCGACGTTCCTCCTTCCGCGTGGGTCCGGTGACCAGGTGCTGCCGCTCGGGTGTCCAGGTGGTCCAGACGGCGTAGACGCCTGTGCCATTTATCTTTTGAGGGGTTCCTATCATACGGCACCGGAGGCTAGCGAGACTTCATCATCCCGTCCCGGACGCGGTGTGCATTTGGAGTCAATAACACTGGAGAAACGCAAATGATTCAGCTGGGATCTGTTAGTTGATCAGTCCTCAATGATTATCATAACTATTAAACGGCTGGACTGAATACCCCCGCTAGCACTATTCGAGTGATGAGCTTAGATTTAGATTATCTTTTTTGATAATTTGATCATTATTTACAATTATGATTAGAGGTTATTATTTGGGGGGCGGGAGTGGCTCTGATGGTTGTAGACACTGGGATCTAAGTGGCAACAGCTGTGAGCTTATTGACTTATTCGTGGTTGGGCTACTGTGTCTGGATTTCTGTGGTGTATTCAATAAAAACCATAGTAAAGTTAAAAGCTACAACGTCTATGTATGTAAGATGTTTGGTCTCACCTGGATGGGTCTGCACTGCGAGGCATGTTTGTGAAAGGCACTATAAGGGCAGATGGGGGGTCTACACTGTGAAGCATCAGTGTGAAAGGTGCTATAAGGACAGATGGAGGGGTCTGCACTGTGAGGTGTCTGTGTGAAAGGTGATTTGAGGGTAGATGGGGGGTCTGCACTGTGAGGTGTCTGCATGAGAGGTGCTATAAGAGCTGATGGGGGGTCTACATTGTGAGGCGTCTGTGTGGAAGGCGCTATAAGGGCAGATGGGGTGAGGATCTGCAGTGAGAGGTGTCTGTCAATGGCACTATAAGAGCAGATGAGGGGTCTGCAATTCGAGATGTTTGTGTGAAAAGCGTTATAAGGGCAGATGCGGGGGTCTGCACTGTGAAGCATCTATGCAAAAGGCACTATATGGGCAGATGGGGGAGGGTTTGCTCTGAGAGGCGTCTCTGTGAAACGAACTATAATGGTAGATGGAGGGGTCTGCACTGTGAGGAGTCTGTGAAAGGCACAATAAGGGCAGATAGGGAGGGTCAGCACTGAGAGATGTCTCTGTGAAAGGCACTATAAGGGCAGATGAGGGGTCTGCACTGCAAGGTATCTGTGTGAAAGGTGCAACAAGAGCAGGTGGGAGGTCTGCAGCATGAAGCATCTGTGTGAAAAGTGCTATAAGGGTAGATGGGGGGGTCCACACTGCGGCATCTACAGTATGTGAAACACGCTATATGGGGAATGGGGGGGGGGCTGCACTGCAAAGTATCTGTGTGAAAGGCATGATATGGGGAGCTGGGAGCTCTACACTTTTAGACGTCTGTGCGACAGGCACTGTTAAACCTGCATGTGTAGTAAGGACACAGAGTGTGCGGCCTGAGTGACGGATAACTCAGATGGAGGTCATGAGTGAATGTGTGGACTGACCCCCCCACACCACCGCGTGCTCTGACCAGCCTTCAGCGGCTTTAGAACACGCAGATTGGGGGCGGGTGTGGGTGTGGAAGTGGCGCACTGGCCTGCTAAGCACTTGTAATCCTGATGTAATGTGCGGCTTGTGTGTGAGATTAGAGGGCTTGGGTAGCGCTCATCCCAGCATCGGCCTGCTGCTGCCCTCCGGGGGGGTCCCTGAAAGCCGCCAGTCCTCCACGTATCCAACGCTCATCCCGACAGGGGGCTGGTGCTGCCCTCAGCTCCTCCCCAGGTCCAGAGCCCAAGTTTATGAATGCAATCCTGAAGAGCGGGCGAGTGGTCCTGAAGTGAAATTATGGCACCAAACATCCTGAACTCTAACCTTAACCTTAACCAGCCGGTGGACAGGGTGCATTGGGGGAGACATGGCACTAAACATCGACCCTGAACGCCTTTGCACAGATGGCCGATGTGAGCGTGGATCCGCTCGAGACGGTCGCCTGGAAGCTGCAGTTATCGTTAGAGGCGTTGAGCGAGTATGACTGCCTGACGGTAATCTTTGTATGTTCTTTTCTTATTAAATGAGAAGCGCTGATAGGGGGCGCTGGTCACATGCATGGCTTTGATTTAGGGCCACAGCGTCTCTCTGGGGTAATTACAGGCACTCGATAAGCAGTTTGTTAAGGCAAATGGAAAAGCCTGAGAATGTCGGCTGGGCACTGCATTGCCAGCGTGCGCCAGGGTGTGCGTGGGTCTCAGCTTCAGGGCAGAATGATGGGGGGGTGCTGGCATGGGGATAGTCTCGAAAGGCAGTGGGGAGATGGGGGGGGGAGATAAAGTGGTGAAGCCTTGCATCCTCTGAAGGCTGGTTCATACTTCTCTGCACAAAGGGAACAGTCGCCAATCCACTTATGCGTACAGAGAAACGTTCATAGTTCTCCGGTCAGGCTGCATACTCCAGTCAGTGCAAGCGCACGTGTTGTATTTACATTATTATTATTGTTTAATAATAATAATAATCAATTAATAATAATTGATTAATAATACTATTAATAACATAAATTATTATTCTGATATTCCCTGCGTACGTAGCACAGCAGTGAGGGTCGTGTCCGTTTTTTTTATTGTTTACAAATTCTGAGAGCCAACTCACAGGGTCAGCCAGCTGGTGTGAGATTTGCAATGAGGCTCGAGTGAAGGTTCGAGCGGACACGTCTGCTAGTACCCGTGCGGAGAGGTATGAACCAGCCTTAATGCCGTTCGAAACTGGCAGCTCTCTGCTGTCTGATACTCATAGGGGACGTAAGAGATGCGGCACAGTAGCTTCTGTGTAACTTTTCATTAGCCGGGGAAGGCCTGCATTTTATTAGTGAGAGGGTAACCATGCTCAGGTTAGCCTGGACTGTTATTACCCATAATGCTGTTTGTTTGATTCCATCTTCTGGATCAGGTTCGCTTGTTGTTGTAGGGATGTGTGCAAACAAGAATTCCCATTTGTCCAGTGGAAAGTGGAACGATGGGCTGATCAGACAACCAGACATAATAACTGCCGTAAAGTCTCTCTCTCTCTCTCTCTCTCACACACACACACACACACACAAACTCTCTCTCTTTCTCTCATTTTTCAAAGAAGTTTATCTGCCTGCAGACAGCAAGCAGGCCCCGACTTCTCCCAATCAGCAATCTACACACTGGCCTGTTTTGTCTTTTTAATGAATCTCTCATTAATTCACGGACAACAGATAAAACGGTTCTGTGATGGTCAGAGTGATGTGTTACCCTCCTCCAGCTGAGCTCTGATCATCAAGTGACTGTGGCCCTCCGTCTCTCACACTCCCTCTCTCTCTCCCTCTCCCTCTCTGTCTCTCTTTCACTCGCTCTCCTTCCCTTTCAATAGGTCTCTGCTTCACCAAGCTGCCTGCTAACTGAGTGATTCTACATCCACCGGCTTCCCCTCTCACCGAGGCTGCTTTCGGCCGCTCTTCCTCCCTCTTATCTGGACGGAATTTCCACATTTTCCGAGGCACAGCAGAAGTCCGACCCGCGGACTCGGCCCTGGATCTCTAGGTGGCGCATTCTCTTCTCCCTGTACTTTTTTACAAGGAGATCTGTAGTGGGTTTGGGTCAGAATGGGTGACCCCACACATGGGGGCCTGCTGGCCACGTTGACAATGATGTTAGCCCTATGGGAGGTGGGCTTCTCAGGCCAGAGCTCCAGCCCTGCCTCTGTTGCGCCCCCTGGGGACTTGGGCGCGTCATGGCACAGGCAGAAGCGTAGCTGGGTGTGGAACCAGTTCTTCGTTCTGGAGGAGTACACCGGGGAGGATCCTCTGTACGTCGGAAAGGTAGGACTCTTTCCACTTTGTGGCGAAACTAGCGATGTAATCAGCTAATTATTGGTGCGAGATAACTCCAGGATTCATGTGTCCCTGATCTGGTTTAGCGGTGTCTGTGTGCCCTCAGCAAGCTCCGGTAAATGGAATAGAACACACGCCCAACTGTGTGACATGAAATAGTTTCTGAAATCGAAAATGTCATTTCTACAAGAAGATGTACTCAGGTGCTCTCGAAGGCCACACTTTGGCTGAATTTCCATATCGTAATTTTAATAGAGATTAAATTAAATTAGAAATGAGACAGACTGCCCATCAGGTAGTGTCAGTCCTAGGGCTGAACTTGTATTCGACATCGGCCCTGGACTTTCTTGTTCGGGGCTGTTCCCCAGCGATGAATCTTTGTTGAGTGGCGAGGGGGCCTGGGGTCCAATGGGGTCCAAAGGGGTCCCCACAAATTTTGCCAGCCCACATACCCATCGTGGCCACCTAACCCATGTCAGGGGGGGGTCACTATGACTTAGGATAGGGTTTGTACACTACTATTTCAATTAAAAAGACCCGGATTTCACTTAAGTACTGAGGTCTTGCTGTGTGCTGATTGGTCAGTCTTCAATAATCATGCATGTGTCACTGCTGTTACGTGAAAAAGCTGGATGAGTCTTTCAATCCATGAAACAAAACTAGTCAAAGCGCAAGAACCGAACTATTTAGCCGAGCACAGGAGCCTTTTATGTTTAAAATAGTTTGTGAAACCTGAAGTAGCTCATACTGTCCCGCCGATATGGAATAGGTGGTCATCCATGCAGACATGATCTGACCTGTTGACCGAGCTGTGTAAGGAGGAAGAGAGGGAACGTGAAAATGAATTAGGGGAGAGAGCCTACTGCATCCGGAACCCAACAATGAACCAAGTCGGTCATTGACTCTCTGCCTCGTCTGAAACTTGATGAGTATCAGCAAGCAGCTAAAGGTCGACTGCCCACTAGGTTTTCTCTGTGAGGAGACGGTTCAGTGATCGTCACGCTGTCTGAAGCTCATAGGCGACACGGTCCCATTTAGTAGTGGCAGTACTTTGGTCGTCCTGCTGATGGCGCTGTTTAGCATGTCGGGTGTCCTATCTGCCTTGCGGGTCTGGGGGCACGGCCGGCTTCCCGCCGAGCTCCGAGCCGTATTTCCGCTCTTAAAGCGACACGCCGCAGCTGCTTCGCGTGTTTCTGCGCGCTGTGCTGTGCAGGGAAGAGCAGCTGATTAGCAGTGCTTTCCACTAGCGTAACCAGGTAATTAGTGTAATTACCATAATGATCAGAATGTGTAATGACGGTAGATGCTTGGTGTTTGGCAGAGAGAGTCTGGATTAAGGCCGAAGCTCCACTCTCACGTTGGCTGGGCGATACACGGTAAACTCGCCTTGACTGATTCCCGTGCCTGTCTGAAACCTGATGAGGAAACTGGCGATAGATTGTCCTTACAAACCGCCACTGAAATCTGGTCCCCTCTCTATGCCCTCATTGAAACTACATGATGGTCCTGGATGCTGATTGCCATGCTAATCTGAAACTCAATGATGAAGCAGAGCTTTTTGAAATCTTTTTGGATCTGAGCTTTTTGGATCCCAATCGCTAATTCACATTCCCAACTAACAATTCACATTGAGTTACTGATATACTCTTCAGTGACACAGAGGTGGGACCCATGACAGCCTCTTGAAAACCCTTGCAGATGCCAGTGACACCGTGACAGTTACAGCCACCACTGTTTCAGTCAGGTCCTCCTTACGGCCGACTCACTGGCAAAAACGTGAAATTGTATCAAGTCTAAAATTCTAAATGAGCATCCTTACTGTTGCACTAAGGATTAAGCATCATATGTCATAATTAAATTGGGCTGATCAAACTGAATTGTGCTTCGTAGCTGAAAGACTGCATGTTTCAAAAGACATTTTTAACCGGTTTTACGCTGCTGTTGAAATTATCCTGTTACCATTAGCCATCTTGTTATGATTCCTTGGTTTGACATCAGTCGTTGTTGTGCTTTTGGAGAACGTGGATTCGACGTCGTATTCCAGCCTTACTTTTTTTGTACCGCGCCCATTAAAGAGAAACCCATTCTGTCACGTCCTTTGTAAAATACTGAAAAATACAAATATTCAATAGACATTATGCACACCACAGAGTGTGCCCTGCAATGGCTTTGCACAGTATCCTGAGTTATTCACTGGCTTGCACTTGTAGCTTTGGGGATAGTCTCCAGACACCTGTGACCCTGAATTGGACAAGTGGGTATAGTGGATGGATGGATGGATGGATGGATGGATGGATGGATGGATGGATGGATGGATGGATGGATGGATGGATGGGTGGGTGGATTGATTGATTTGTTGTTTTATTGATCAAAGCAACTGACCTGCATTTACGCTCCCCTCTGTTAGCCATCGGTTATGGATGCCAGTGATATATTTCCCGTGTGTCTTGAATGTACCTGAATAGATTATCTAAGCATCGGACCCATTTAAAAGGTGTGCTGATGTGTAACTTTTCTGTCATGTGGTGAGAAAGTTGTGCTTTACTGACCAGACTTTAAAAGCCCTCATATGATCTACTGCAGGGGTCACCAACATGGTGCCCACGGGCACTAGGGTGCCCCCAAGGACCACGAGTCACCTGCAGACCTGTTCTAAAAATAGCACAACTAACCATTGATTTTATCCTGTTGCTATTTCACTTTAATCACATTTGAATTTATGTAGATTTGAAAATGACAATATCTAAAAAAAAAAAGCATTAAAACATGTTTATAGTTTATCAAACTGGTAGCCCTTCATATGGTTCAGCACCTGTGAAGTACAGTAGCTCTCAGTTTCAAAAAGGTTGGTGACCCCTGATCTACTGTGTTGATGCCTGCCATGATCCCGGTGGCTGTTAGTTGTACTGCCACCACTGTGGCCTGGATCACTGTACACAAGGGGTGGCCAATCTTATCCGCAAAGGGCCAGTGTGTACGCGGGTTTTCACTGCAACATCCTAATTAGATTACTAAGTAGAGGACTGATTGGCTGAAGAGTCCTCACATCTGGGTCTGAACAGCTGACCTACAGATTATCCCAAAAACCTGCATACACACCGGCCCTTTGCGGATAAGATTTAGCTTATTCAGGTCCAGAGAGTAAAAGTCCAGACCAGGATTTTGTTTCAACCAATCACTTGCGTACTCTGTGACTGTGACTTTTTATGCTCAACTGGTTGATTGAAACAGAATCCCAATCTGGACTTTTACTCTCTGGACCTGAATTATCCAACTCTGGGACTCAAACTGTGCATCTGACAGCTTATATCGGACATTAACAGCCTCTGATCAATGAAAGTGAATCGAATGTTAAATGAAGTTCTGGTGGTGCTGTGAAGTGCGTAATCTGATGTCATCGGCTTCTTTGGGTCAGAGCCCAAACTAACAGCGTGAAGAAATGTTTGGGGCTTTGGCAAGCATGTTACCTAAAAATAAATAAACAAGCAAACAGATAAACAAACAAACCATAAAGTGCACCCTGCTGTTGCTATTGTGTGATGTTATCAGCAAGCAGGGAAATAATCATTAGCATGACAGACGAGAGTGGAGCTTGATGGCACGCCGCTCTGGGGGCAGTGACAGAAATGACGCATTGGCTGAGTGTCTATTGTGTGGACGAGCCCCAGGTGAGGGACAAGCATTGTGCTGAGGCCGAGGGCTGTTTTGTTTCTTTGTCGAGGAGGTAAAACGTTTCTTGTGTTCTGCTCTCTGCACCCTGGGAATCTCTTTGCTTGCAAGAAAATCTTTCATAATGGAGGTCAACAATCATGATGGAGGAGGTCAGAGATGGAGCGCTTTCAGTGCCCTGAAAGTGTGTGGGAGAACAGCCTGACCTGTATCCACTCCACGCATCAGACTGCGATCTCCTTTGTGTGACGAGCGCTTCTCCGCTGGCCGCTGTTGTTCGTTCTTGGCTGCCGTCGGAGGCTGTTGGTTGCTGCTACCACCTGTTAGCTGCCGCTAAGACACACAAACGCATCTGACGGTCCTGGCTGCACAGTGTCACTCCCACGATGACTTAATGAGCTGCCACTCCATGTCCAACATGCCCAAATCCTGACACCGTCTCCTGCAGATATAATGAAACTCATTATACACATTCAACCATTCTTGCTCATGAAATGAACATAGATTTTCTTCTTCTTTTTTCTCCATCGGCCAACATCAATAGGTTAGTTTTTGTAAGGTTCATCCCTTTGTTGAGTCAAAGGGTGTGCAGGTTTGATGACCTCCGTTGGTTTTTACATGTATGATCGCAGTCGGAGGCAGAGAGAGGTCTGCGCAGGTCTGCGCAGCAGCCCCCTGCATGTGAGTCACATCCCTATGGCCCCTGAAATATAAGGTCCTTCCCTTCCAGGGGGTGTCAGGAAGAGTCGACACGCCGTTCCTACGTTTTGGTATGTAAGCGCAGTGCCTCCTTTGTGATTGGACAGTAGGATTGATCTTGGGTACAGAGGTCTGGCCTTGTGTTTAATTATAGGCTTATAAATAATGAATTGCAGGTTTTCTGCTTTTGTGGGATCCAGAGTTAAAATTAGTCACTTGGAGTTTCTTATGGTACTGATGGTTCTCTGCCTGCATTCCATCACTCTTCTTTTCCTCATTAGACAGGCTGCTTTATGCGGCAGGCGTGTATTGTGCGGGGGTCTGTACAGTGGTTTGATGAATTCTGAATCGGGGAAACTTAAGCTGATCATAGGGGTTTGTGTACAAAGCCTCCACAAACATCTTGTAATGAAATATGTAATGATAGTGTAAGTAAATGTAATGCACAGTTAACTGTGAGTTTTGTACACTTTTGTGCCTCTGGTAAAGTCAGCTTCAAACACAGTTCCATTTTCTCAGATCCAATCGTGATACCTACTGCAAAAACTGTCATTGCCGTTATCTCTAAGTCTCCCACAGCAAACGCTGCATAGGGCAGTAACACACTATCTTGTTTGTGGTTTAGGGTGGTAACACACCATCCCATTTGCAGTTTAGGGCTGTATCACACCATCTCATTGGCTGGCATCACACAAGTGTGGTTTAGGGCTGTAACACACTGTCCCATTAGCTGGCATCATGCAAGTATAGTTTAGGCCAGTAACACACCATCCGATTTGCTGGCTTCTCTGGGCACAGCTCTGAACTTTCCAAAATTATCCGTACAATACTAAGAAGCATCAGCCATCTGACCTAAAAAACACAATAGGTTCACACTGAGTGGCTGGGATTCTTTGTTAAAGGAAATATTACACACTGTACAGTTAGGAAAACATACATGTGTTTTTTTTATTTGTTGCAGTATTTTCTTCTGTGCTCTGCTTAGCAAAATCAAATGTGAGGACTTTTAAAGGCTCTCTGACTTTTTGTTTGGAATACAGATTCACCCCAAACTACCAGAAAATGGAAAATGGGCACCTTGACCTTTAGTATTAAAATGAAGCGTTTTCTCATAGCTCAACAGAAAGAAAATGTCATTCGTGACATGATGTCTTGCTGCAGTGAATCAGCACTGAGAGGCCCTAAAGTAACCTTGACCCTTAACCCTGTTGCACAGTAATGCAAAGCCAATCTTTTTTTGGAGTTCATACTGAAGGAAGGTCATTTAATGGCTATGAAAACCCTCCTGCATGTAAAGAACTGCAGTGACATCAATGTCAATGTCAATATGGTCCCTGGAGAGATAATCGACTAAGAGTGCGAGATCTCGCCGCAACCCATGTGCCATTGGCTGACGAGGCCTGAAATGGGCCCTCTGGGCTACCGTACACAAAAGCTGAACTTGACTGGTTTTCATCGTCTGCTGGGCAGCCGCTGGGTCACGGCTCTCAGGATGCTTCAGTGAGGACAGTGTTTCCATGCTAAATCTCGACGATAAACGTCTCCTGTTCTCCGTGTCTTCCTGTACGTTTAGACTCATTTCTGTCAGAATCGCAGCACCTGTCTGCCTCTGTCTCCTCACGTTCTGCACAAATGGTCGCTGTAAATGCTGATCTAGTGCTTGGCTTATGCAGCTTATGAGGGAAGGTTGACCCCCAAATTGTTGCTGGTCTGACGGCAGGGACAGTTGACAGCCAGCCGGTTACAGATGGGGAGCACGTCTTTATCTGTGCAGACTCTGTGTCGATCGCGCCCGCACGTTTCAGCGGTTTGTGCCTTGGGTAATTATTCATGGTTCTCCTCGTTTCTGGGGTTAGATTACTTATGTCAGCAGCGATAATGGACGACCCACTGTTCACACCAGCGGTGCATCTTCATTAGTGCCCTGACAGGGGCGCTCTCGCAACAGATGCGTCTTCTCTCAGCCTTAGGGTCATGTGCTGGTGACCTCAAGGCTTGTTTTTGTCCCCTGGAAAACAGCAGGAATTGATCCCGGTTTATTGGTATGGATTTTGTGAGGGTCTTTTATCGCCTGCGAGTGGTATTCCCTGGAATCCGTTCCCGGCTTCCTGACCATGATCCGTTCGTTCCCCGAGGAATCTCCAGCTCACTCGGAGAATGAGCCGATACTGGTTCTGATCCCCCTGGGGAATCAAACCAACGAAACGGGAAGCCTGCACGTTTCACACCGGCCCCGACCTGTTTTTGGTAATTAAATGCGCCGAGGGAGAGTTTTGCCTCCCGCCCCCCACAAACGTTTGTCATTCGTACAGACGTGCGCCGTCAGGCTGCCGAGCGTGCTGGCATCAACCCCCCCTTCCCTGCCCGCCCACCCGTGCAAACAGAGAGCGTGAATAGACCCTCTTTCAGATAATTAAGGGAGGGAATCTCAGCGATTTCTCCTCCGATACGATCTGGCTGACATTTTTGTGAAGGATGATATGAGCTGGCTTCCCGGGTTCCATTCCACGTCGGAAAGCCCGGGAACGGGCCAGCGGGCTGCTATTAGCATTTATATAGCGCTTTGTGTGCTCATTCACCTCTGAGGAAGAAAGCTTTTCCATTCAGCGGCTCCAGTTAATCAATCCAATTCAGGGGAACACGCACCTAAATAGCTAGAATAAATAAACCCGCAGTGCTGTGCTGCGTACTGAGTCCGAGACCAACTCTTAGTCTGCTTTCGGGGATCGTTGCGAACGCAGTATTCTGGAATGTTCATCGGCTCACCGCAGCCACCCTGAGGACCCCCGAACCTGTACCTGTGAAGCCCGAGCCGCGACCCTCTTATGGGGAATGATATGGACGTGCGAGCGCCATCCTGACTTGACGGGATGCTAACATGCCTCCCGCTTAACCCAGACTCTACGTCACGCTGTCTCTCCAATGCAGGGTTCGTGTTTTATCCACATAGTTTGTTCCGTAATCATTCCAGAGGTGTTAATGTGGTCAAGTTCTGCAAATCGCGGGTGGAGTGTTCATAGTCGTCAAACGCAGCTGGGGAAACCTTTCCACCTTGAAAGCCTGTTTTTGTTGCTGGGGTTGTTGTTGTTGGTGTTGTGTTGTTGTGATTCATCGCTATGATCAGTTATGCTGATTTCCTTTGTTACTGGAGCCTTCAGCAGAAAGGGTTTAAGATGGTGTAATGGCGGGGATTGAGAGGGGGTGGGGAGTATGTGCCTCTTTCCTCCAGACTTTTCAGATGATGCCTTTTCATATGCAACAGGAAGCTGGCTTCCTCCCTTCCACGGAGTCACAGCAGCTGCTTTCTTACAGGATGGCGGCTCTCAGTTCAGTTCCCCCTGGCCGCCGAAAACGCCAGGAGCCCGATATCCCTAAAAATGAGAGGGAGGATAACGTCGGGTGCGATCAGTTACTGTGGGAAGCGACTGCGCAGGCTGGGGCTCCTTTAACTTTGTAAACAGAGGATAGCTGGAGGGTGGCATGAGACCGGCTCGTTGGCGTCGGACGCTGGCGGGCGCCGTGAGGCGGCGTCGATAATCAGAGAGCCTTTGTGGACTCCAGACTCCAGCATGACGGGTGGCAGACAGATGAATGCCAAATTAGCACCGTATAAAACAAGCAGCGCTTGTAATATTTCTGCGTAATTGGTCTCCCAGACTGCCAGCGACGAAATGGCATGTTTGTAATGACATTCAATTTCTCACAGTGCAATATGCTGCTTCTGATAGCTTGGCTGCATTCCTGTTGGCGCCATCAGGGGGCGCTGTGCCCTCCCCCGTCATCTATCCCAAGGGCAGCACAGCGTTTCCCGGAGTCTCTGCATTTACGCCCCCCCCCCCCCGTCCGCCTTCGGTGATGGATGCCGGTGGTATATTTCCCGTGTGTTTTGAATGTACCTGAGGGTCAGAGAGAAATACCCTGTTGCACAGGCGTCATTACATGTTGCACATGTGCCTTCCCATGCTGCACAGCTTTATATTTACTATTTTGAGTACATGCTTGTCAGAGAAGCTCGGTATTCTTCCTAACGCTCATTGCCCACACTCTGTGCCTTCAGGCAGGTGTCTAATACTCCCACCGCGCTCCATGCCAGCGACAGCACGGGTGGCTGCTCTGCTCACAGCCGCAGCCAGCCCACCCCAGGCTGCGGGCCGCAGCTTTAAGGTGCTGAGTGTAGCTGCACCAAGGGCCTCCGGCTGCATGCCGTCAGGCGGCACAGGATGGCAGAAGTGTGTCTAGTACTGCAGGGCAGGGGCCGCTTGTGCTGACATTGCATCTATAGCGACCTCAAAGTATTTCGCGTAGGCCTGAAAAGACTGCAAAACGACAAGGTGTGAGAATGGGAGGTCATCCCAAGTTGGCATGAACTGCTGACCTCTTGGTGTTTAAGCACCGTCCAGAAAATTGCCATCATCATTCATATGTATTACCTCTATTCAAGAGCCTCGTTCTTGAGGTTATTGCCCTAGTATCCTTCCAGTTGATGTACCTGAATTGTTCATATCCCTTCTGTCTCTCTCTTCATTGTTTTGAGATTATAAGTGACAGTAAGTTTTCATTGTCAAGCACCATCCATCATGACCACTTTTGCTTGACATGTAATGTCCGCTCTATGTTAACCCGTGAAATGGCAGCCAAGCGGCGCGAGCCACTTTCTGAGCTGGCGTGAAGGACAGGACAGAGAGATGGGGACCTTCTCACTAAACTGAACTGAACTGAACTGAACTGATCAAACTGAATCGAATCAAATTGAATCAAATTGAACTGAAAGTTTTCTACCCATTTGCGCAGGAGATACATTGGGATTCTTGCATGGGAGCAATCCTTGCTTGAGGTTTAAAGACAACAACCAATACTATGACATACAGAAAGATGCATTCAGGAGCACTATGACATTAAATAAATAAAAACCCTTACGAAAATTAACCATGGTTTTACTACGATTAAATAACCATGGTTTACGATGGTTTGCCATTTTTCATGGTTTTTTCGGTAACTATGGAAACCATGACTATGGTTTTATTGTGGTTTCGCTACAGTTAAACCCTAGTATAATCTTGCTTGGTCATAAGCCATGGTTTTTGTTTTACTATGAAGTGCTATGGATAACATTGGGTGGGAGGGGGCTACGTATTCACACATCCTGAATTCCTTAGCAACCAGCCTGATCGCTGCTCTCAGATCAGCTGATGGCTCCAAAAGAGCCGCACCCCAGCTGTGTTCCTGGGGCCAAGGTCCCACGTCCCCCAGCTAATCTGCCTAGGCCGCCCAGGTGGCATACCGGCTTGGCAGCACCTCCGCTGCTGATCTCAGGTCAGGTTGTAGCGCTTCAGACGGTCATCTGTCCCGGCGTTTCCTCGAGCTCAGCTCCGTGGTTGGTGGTGGTAGTGGAGGGTTTTGGCAAGCGCAGACACCAGACACAGTGCCGGTGCCCCCTGCACCTTGCCCTGCCGTGGGCTCTCTTCCGGTACTTTCTGGGTGGTTTTGGAAGTCGACCTGAGTGACATGGTGAAGACCGGCTTCCAGCCTGGCCCGGGGCCATTGGTGGACTGTGTAGACGCCATTCCTCACAAGACCACGCGGTGCTAGACGGAAGACTTTTATCGAGGATGTTTTTAAAAGCCTTCAGCTTTATTTGCAGTCGGCAAGCCTCCGGGGAGCGCTGTTAAACAAAGGCAGCGAGCGGCGGTGGGGAGGGGAGCGGGCTGTACGGGGAGCTCAGGGAGGTGTGTGTCAGGGAAAACTCACAAGCTGTGAATCGTAACAAAAAGAAAGTAATTGCTGAGCTTTTTGCTGGCTTAACCATTATATATTTATATCTAAAAAAAAAAATAAAATGAGCGGACATGATAAAGAAGGCCCCTAGTGGGCCGGCCCCCGCCTGCTTTTCCACGCCGCGCCCGGAAGGTCTGATTCCTGCTGTTTCAGGCTGCGTGTCACCGGCACGAGGGGTCCGGTCGCCACAACCTAATCTAATCATACCAAAATTTTATTGTAGCACATATTGAAAATGACAACGGTCGACCAAAGTACCGTGCAAAGCCAAACGAAAGTAAAACAAATAGGAATAAGATCAAAAAGTTGAAAGGCAAACAAAAGACTAAACAAAATAAGTAAAAGACAGATGCTCGTACTAATCAACAGCGAGGTTGTGCAAATCTAATGTGGGGGGGGTTTAAGCTATCACGCAGTCTCTTTCCTCAAACGCTACACCCCCCTCCTCTGCAGCTGCATTCGGACGTGGATGACGGCGAAGGTAACGTGAAGTACATCCTGTCCGGTGAGGGCGCCGGCTCCATCTTCACCATCGACGAGAACACGGGTGACATCCATGCCACCAAGCGGCTCGACCGCGAGGAACAGGCCTACTACACCCTGCGGGCCCAGGCCGTGGACCGGGCCACTGAGCGGCCCGTGGAGCCCGAGTCCGAGTTCATCATCAAGGTCCAGGACATCAACGACAACGAGCCCAAGTTCCTGGACGGGCCCTACACCGCCGGCGTGCCCGAGATGTCCCCCGTTGGTGAGTGCACAGCGAGAGCCGGGAGGGGGGGGGGCAGCAGCCTCGTGTGAAGGAAGGTAACGTGAGAGAACGATGGCAGAGCAAAGGGAGACACTTGGCTCAGCACCTGGATCGCAGGGTGACCTTTGACAGGATGCGGTCGGCAGGAACCAGGAAGGATGGGGGATTGTATATCTCAATATTTCATTAGACTTTATTCACCCCCCCAAAAAAATATCCCTTTATAGTCAGAAACGCTGACCCCCTCCATTAACGAACTCTGTTCTGTGCCCTTGACGGGATGTTTACGTGATGTTGCACAGATGTTAGTACCTAAGCCAGCCTTGCAGTCAGCCCTCCCCACGCAGGGGGTCGGGGTCATGCTGGAAGCA
Source organism: Mormyrus hasselquistii (assembly GCA_026779605.1). Classification (NCBI taxonomy): domain Eukaryota; kingdom Metazoa; phylum Chordata; class Actinopteri; order Osteoglossiformes; family Mormyridae; genus Mormyrus; species Mormyrus hasselquistii. The sequence goes on along the minus strand of JAODKE010000111.1, from coordinate 1,147,353 downwards.
GAACACCTCGTTTCATTGCATTTCTGTCCTTATCATATCATACACAGTGAAACGTTTAAAAACAAATACACATTGGGACACTTTATCCCCGTAAAGTCCAGGAACAGGCTAAACTTACGTATCATGATGGCGCCGCTTGACAGCATGATATAAACAAACAAACGGAAGCTATGGAACCAGAGGAGAGCTTAAATGTCCCGCCTACAAGAGACAGGGTGGTTTGGGAGGTTTCTGGTGCTGGAAATGCTCCCAGTCTGAAGCAAAGAGTGAGGGAGCGAAGATCGAGAATGAGCAGAGGTGTACGGCGAAAAACCGACGGCAAGCTACTTTACCGCCATTAAGAAGCGGCTCTTTATGGTGGAATAAATGGCACTGAATAGTACCGAGCCTGTAAATAGACAGTGGAAAATGGCTTTAACAGTATTATTAAATGGGAAAATCTCTAGCCGGATAGAGAGTCATCGTAATGGCTTGCATAATAGAAACATCAATAGACACGGAGAATGCTCCACGGTTGTTTATTCTGTGTATTAGTCAGTGCCAGTGCTGTAGACCAACCATTCTGAGTGGGACGTACAAAGGATGTTACTTTGTCCCGTGATGTCTGTGGTAAAAATCACGCTGTCGAGAAATAACTTTTGAAAGTAGCAGGAGCAGTCAGAATGTAGGGTCATCCTGTTTTGGAGAATTAACTCCATGGCATTTTATTTTAAGTTTGTAATATTGATGTAGTTGCTGGAAGAAAAAGAGGAGTATTATAGCATGCGTTATAGCAGCTCTGCCCTTTTTAGATGCTCAGATTAATTTAGCGATTACCCGGAATTACATTTTACCAAAACAAGCAAATCGGCATCACCCGTGCTACTAAATGACAGATGAATTACTGCCGCGCTCTCTGCCAGCGTCTCGAGAAGGTGTTTTACAGCCACGAGTTGGAGGACGAGCAGGCAACGCAGTGGTTGTTTTATAGATGTGTCTTAAATTATTAACAGGCAAAGACTTGAATGATAAATGTGTTCAATTAGGAGCAAATTATGGGTTTAACGAGGTCATTAGGAGCGGAGCTGACAGGTAAACGCGAAGACCCCGTGACCTAAAAACTGCAGATATCCAATGAGGTTATGACACAGGCATTGCTTTTGGATTCCTAAAGCAGCCCAAATCTACCCAAGAGTCTGGCAGTTATAACTTGTGAGCTCGATTTCCAGCAGCTTTAGTTTGTACCCAAGGACCTGGATTTAAACATCTCTAATGCTCTTCAAGCTGTGCTGAATTTTAAGTCCAACATCTCATGACTCTGCTCGGCTATTGAGGCCTTAACTAAAGACTGATTTTTTTTTTTTGCGAGTTTGCAAGTTATTCTCGAGCGATAAAATGGCCGCGGTGAAAACACTCTGTTCGCAGCGCGGTCGTGTTAATGATGAGGTGAGCACATACTCTCACTTTACGGGCAACACGCGGGCACTCAGAGCGTCAGCAAAATGCAGTGTCCTCTGTAGAATAATCACACACACGGCTTATATGTTACCTGCATGTGGTTAAACCGGTTCATTCGACTTAAAGATAGAGAAAGGGGGTGTTTGAATCAAGCTTTTTAAGGAGCACCCCATTCTTTAAAAGACCATAAATGCAGGTCACACGGCACGCAAAGAACTCTTCATGAGCACTTTGCCATTAAAGTCAAATCTCCCCCGATTGGGTTGGCAATTTCTTTATATGTTCAGGGTACGAAAACGCTGAGGGGGGCGTACTTCTTCTCAGAAGAAATGTTGTATTATTCTGAGCCTATTTATGTGATCATTTTAGACTGAAAAGGTTTGCTCCTGTGAAAAAGGTATCATTATGAAATCCCACCCACCCCTTTAACGGGCTCTTTCTAAAATCTGTCTTCTTAAATTAGACCTTAAACAGACAGCAGATTGGCCGGCTCCTGTCACGCGTGTCGATTCAGTCAGCCGCTAGTTTAGGCGCCTCGGTGACCGCTGTCACAAGGACTGGGAAGATGATAGCAGAACAGATGTGTGTGATAGTTAAGTCGCCTTTTGAATCGTATCGGTTTATTAAAATCTGAGAAGTTTTGCCTTGGATTCTCATACAGATCAGATATGAAAAACCAACATTTCACGCATCCCGAGTACCGATCATGTTTAAAATCAGTCCCTGCGAGACTGAATGTGATCATCACCATGAAGAACACAAACCACTTCTAATGAGTGAATGAACAAGGAAATGCAGGCGATAATTGCTCCATAAAACCAGACGGGTGAATTACCATGACCGTTGAAAGCGGATATCTGCTCAAAAAGAGCAGCGTCTGGATGGGAATGCAGGTCACAGGGTCTTGAATACGCTGCGGTATGAACGCTGCTTACACATCACATCTCCAGCTTTTAACCTTATATGGACTTCCAGTGTGTACGGAAAAAGAAAAAATCTTTTTTTGATATGTGAACCTGACTGAATTATTCATCAGCTGCCTACTAAATTCTACAGATTACATTCAGATTGCAACAAAATTTCATCAGTGGTGATTGAGTGTCAAGTTATGGGTTTTAAAAATAAAAGCTTTTTATGGAAAAGAAGGAGCCAGAAATTACGAAGAGGAAACGCCAAACAACCTTAGGAATTCATGGTGAAATTTGTTACAAAGTCGTCAAGCGAAACTGCTCCCTGTCTAATTCATGGTTGCTGTGTGTTGTGTGTGTACGTTGACTGAACATATTTGTGTAATTAACCCACTATGGGGCACTTTACTGCTAAAACAACCATGTGAATCATTTTTGCATATGCCCTTTTGGTTTCTTCCATTAAACGAGAATTTACATGATCGGCTTATTTTCTGCGATGACAGCTTGATGTAGCAAATCTTCAGCGCTGACGGCATTTCAGCCGTTTTTAATAGAATTAATTGAACGAGAAGTCAGCCGTGCTGAATAGTGCTCATCTGGGTCAAGCCTTGATCCACGTGGCGCTCGGTGGAAACGTGACTTTTAAAACGTTGCTTAGTGTGAGTTTTATGAGCTATTGTGCTGAGGCGAAGCATCCGCAAACAGCTGTGCACCACAGGTGTGAGTTTTATCGCACCGCACAGAGTGACGATGGTGTCTCTCCTCAGGAACCTCAGTGGTTCAGGTGGCAGCGACAGACGCCGATGACCCCACGTATGGAAACAGTGCCAGAGTGGTCTACAGCATCCTGGAGGGACAGCCCTATTTCTCAGTGGAGCCAAAAACAGGTACAATAAAACAACAGTTTAGTTCAGTTGACTGAAGCATAATTTGTCTCTGTTAATTATGTTCTGCTTTTAAAAACTTCGGAAGAAATGTACCAATTTGTCTGAGCAGAATTCATTATTATTGGTTAATTAGTCATTTGAAATGTTCCTTCATCCACCAAGGCCAGCTGGGATTGAGGTCTATGTTCACTAAACATACGATCATTTATGCTAAAGGTCATCGGACAGTGATTTGTCCCTATTTCAGGCCTTAGTCCCTTCTGGATATCTAGATACTTCTCCAGCAGGTATCTCCAGGTTTGTTTATATGCTTCTGTAGCAGGTATCTCCAGGTCTGTTTAGATTGTTCTCCAGCAGGTATCTCCAGGTCGGTTTATATGCTTCTCTAGAAGGTATCTCTAATTGGATTCCAGCACTCCAACAAGTATTTCCAGTTCTCTTTAGATGGTTCTCTAGCATGTCTATTTAGATCAGGGGTGGGCAATCATATCCACAAGGCTTGCAGGCTTTTGGGATAACCTATAGGTCAGCTGTTCAAACCCAGGTGTGAGGACTCTTCAGCCAATCAGTCCTCTAATTAGTAATCTAATTATGGAGTTGCAGTGAAAACCCACACACGCAGTGGGCTTTTGGGATAAGATTGGGCACCCCTGGTCTAGATGGCTCTCCAGCAGGTATCTACAGGTCCGTTTAGACGGTTCTTCGGCAGATATCTCCTAGTCTGTTTAGAAGGTTCTCCAGCATGTATCTCAGGGTTTATTTAAATGATTTTTCTGCAATTGTTTATATCTGTGCTCAATTCCAGAATTCGTAGGGCTGTTTTTTTTTTTTTATAAGAGATTATTAAAGATTTTTGTCTGGGATGGGAATCTGTCCCCATAAAGTAAACAGACATGTCATGCATACTGATCACCTCAGATCACGGAAAGGTCACGTTCCCTCTGTCGTGCTGGATGTTGATTCCTAGTATAACTTTGGTGAGGGCTTTGACTAACACGAGTGTCCTTGTTAGGGCTAAACTAACAGAAAGATGCACAGCTGGTTGCAGGTTTGAGTGACGTTTCTGTACTTGATTAGAAGCCACACCGAAGCAGTTTCCAAGCAGTAAACTCACTGTCTGCCAAGAGGAGACTGAAAGGGCTGGTAGCACTGGCCAAGCTGCATCACCAGAGACAGTAATAAACAAACATACAAGCAAACAAACAGATGGATGGATGGATGGATGGATGGATGGATGGATGGATGGATGGATGGATGGATGGGTAGATGGATGAATGGATGGATGGATGAATGAATGGATGGATGACCCCCACAGGACTTCCTCTGAGCACTGTGTGAATAAGGGGGCACATACACTCTGTACATCTTACCTGTAATAGTTCCTGTCATTTTTATCTCCTAAGTCCTCTATATGACAAAAAAACAACATTAAAGAAACAAAAATTTGCATAGCTTAACCAGAAAGCCTTTAAGATCTGGATCCAACAGAGTTGCTTTGAGCAGCATTATGTGATGCATTAAAGCTTCAGACTCATTCATGGTCAGATCTTTGTGAGGTTTCTGTACGGCTGTGAATGCAATGTTCCTTTTCTAAATGCGCCAGTCTGCCGATCGTTCGCAGCAGTCTGCTGAAGTCGATCGAGGCCCTGGAATGTGTCCATCTGCTCATTTTTAATTAAGTTACTCTTCATCAACATCACAACAATCGAGGAGAAAAGCCACAACACCGCATCGGTTATAATCAGGGCCCGCGGCGGCATCTCATTAAACGAGGTGGACTTCTCAGTTCTGGCGCTGTATTTCCAGCACACGGCTGTGGCGTGATCTCTGTGTGCCTGTGATCTCGCACAAAGGCCCGTTAATTAAAGGACCAGGTTCTCTTGGTCTCTGGGTCTGTGTGTACGGCCAGGTAGATCCGATTAGGAGTTCCAACTTCTTGTATTTATTTCCGGAACGGGGATGACCTTAGATGGCCCGCTACAATCAAAAGCAGAGAAGGGATTTTTTTTTCATTGTTTGAGAAAGCACGCTTCACTGATATTTACTGATGTTGACAAGAGGAAATACCATGTGGCTCCTGTTGTATTAACATTTCATCATGTGCAGGGCATTGCTGTTTTTCGTATAAATAACAATTATTCATCTGCACGGGAGACATCCTTTACAATCGCCAGCTTTTAGCCTGGGGACATGTAGAATCAGGTTTCATTCTGTAAGTTTAATGTACACATACACAACTTTAAAAGAGAATGTCTAGGCAGCTTGAAGAGAGGTAATTATGCTGAAGGTGACATTGAGAGGGAGGGAGGCATCGATTTTAGTCTGACTTACCTGATATTTTCCTAAATGGCAACACCTAATGATACAGATTTATCTTCTCCCGTTTCATTCACATGTGTGAAGGATGGCTTATACTCGAATTTGAACGTGGTATATGGTGATGATTTGGAAACGCATAAGGCGGAGTTAAAATGACATGTAATATTATAAAAGGCAGCCATTGTGAGACATGCCTTGCTGTTTTCGATGCCGGGTACCCACATTAAAAATCCTGCATCACAGAGCAGTAGCCGAATTTGTGGGAGTTACCCAGAAATTTTCTGAGGGCAGAAGGAAAAATGATTGGTACAGAAAGTTAACCAATCAGATTGTAGACATCTGATTGGTTGGTCTCGCCTCCCCCACCTCCTCTACAATCTTATTGGTTATCTCTCTGAACTAATCATTTTTTTTATTCTGCCCTCAGAATATATCTGTGTAAGTAAATGTCCCATTAGCGGGAAGTGCGTGCCACTTTCACAAAGCTTGTCCTGATCTCATCCTCCTGTCTGTTTTATAAGCCGGTTTCAGCACAACAGGGCAGTCAGGATGACATTTACATCCATGCTGTTTGTGCCACTCCATAGCCCAGGAGTAAGATGCCCTGACCTCTTAGCTACACGCAGACCTGGTCTCCCAAGGACTTTCTGACCTTCAGATGTATACCACTCACGCATCACCACCCGAGATCGGGTCGTCGTGGCTACCACACCGTGTCCCCAGTCTGACCATGTCTTGTGTACAGTATGCTTATCTAAGGCCCAAACCTACCTAGTGACCTGAAACTAAACCCTGGAATAAAAACTTGGGCACGGGCAAAACTTCAGAACAGCAGAAGTCAGATGCACAGGGGCGGCTCTAAAAGAAGCATCCCCCCACCCCCCCCCTACCCGCCACAGACTTGCTGGCTTAATGCCACGAGATTGCAAGGCAAATGTCAGAGGCTGTGTGCGGAGCTGGGCTGGGAGAGAGAGAAACTTGGATAAATATGAGAGTGCGATGGGGTCCGTCCACCCAGTCCATGACACGCCAACTGAGGGAAATATTAATCGTTCTATTTTTGCAATGGCAGTCTTGCATAGGGGTGGGGGCAGACGGATATTTCAGGCCCGTAGACACCTTTCATTGAGTCTACAGCAGGTTAGACGCAGTAGCACACACTGCATTCAATCAGCTACCTGTTGTTGTTGTTTGTGGTTGTTTTTGGTTGTACAAAGACGCTATAGATCGATGTAGTAGGGGTTTGGGCATTATGCATTCTGTTTTATTTGCAGCCTAGTGGGATTTGTGGTCTTCTATACACGTTGTTGTTATATGTCATTCATAAATGGAGTATATGGAATGGCAAGCCCAGCGTAAATCCATAGCATGATGTTCGTACACTTTTGTTTTATGAAGGCACTGGCGACTCTCGCAAAGGACATTGTTTATGATGCTGTTTTGGCTTTTTATTGCTGAGGATTGTAGATCTGGCATTCGGGGTTAGAGTTATAAAGGCTGTAATGAAACTGGGAGCATAGATGCAGCTTCGTTCATATCAGACCGAGCTCCATGATCCTTTTGGGAAACACTTCCCTTCCCGAATCGGTATTTCATAAGTGATGCCGCATGCAGTGACAGGAGCTTATCCGGACACATGCTCCATCTCGCCCCGCAGGCATCGTCCGGACCGCCCTCCCCAGCATGGACCGCGAGGCACGGGACCAGTACTTGCTGGTCATCCAAGCGAAGGACATGGTCGGCCAGATGGGCGGGCTCTCGGGGACCACGACCGTCACCGTCACGCTCACTGACGTGAACGACAACCCGCCACACTTCGCTCGCAGTGAGCTTCCGCCTTCCTCTACACTTTTCACTTTAACTGCTACATGACTCAGCAACATCCACTAGTTAACCCCAAACTGGTCAGGCTTCCCTGCATCACAGGTTAACCACAGACCAGTCGGGCTAACCTGGGTTATCCAGTACTGGTTAACCATAGACCAGTCAGAGTGCCCAGAACACGCAAACTGAATAACTTAGATCCTGCACGTCATGGCAGGCCGCACCATATCATATTATAATGTGTAATGAGGAAGTGAAGTTGGAATGGGGGCGGTAAGAGGTTCCCCCACAATGCATCACTCTTCACTCCCGTTTCGCCCAGCTGACTGATGCGTACTGATATAGACAGACCAGCCATGGTGTGGGCCCGTCACCCCAGTGGTTATCATCATCTCACCAGTTATCAATGTCTCCCTCATCATCACCGCGTCACTCATCATCGTGGTTTCACCCATCATTGCGTTGGGCTTTTGCAGAATCCTATCAGTTCACCGTGCCAGAGTCGCTGCCAGTTGCCTCTGTAGTGGCCAAGATCAAAGCCACAGACCCTGATGTTGGACCCAATGCTGAAATGGAGTACAGGGTCATAGATGGGGACGGACTGGCTATGTTCAGAGTCACACCGGACAAGGACACACAGGAGGGAGTCATTGCGCTTCAGAGGGTGAGGCAGCCGCTTCATATCACATCTGACGTCGTTTCCCTTTGTAAAATTGATGCTTCCTTCTTCTTAACAGTGCAATTTATCCCATCAGTACGTAAATCCATCTTGCATGTAAATTGCCACTTTTTTTTAGTTACCAAAGAGGCAAAAATACATCAAAGATTTTGCTGAGAGTGAAATATTCTTATACAACACATCTCTGATGGGTTCATTTCCGGAGATGTTAAGCTGATGAAAGTGTCTTCTGCGATCATATGGGCCGCCTGCTAATTATTCCCATAGAAATAAACAAGGTTAATTAACGAAGTCACGTCTTCCATCTTTGACTGGCTGCCAGAGCTATTGACTCTCCTGGCCTGTCTATCGTCCTGCTGAAAGCAGCTTGTCACTGTTTTCATAGCTAAATTAGCTAATTATTATTGCGCTGTAAATATATATTAATCATAATGTTCTTGCATTATGGAACTGACTGCACTAACTCATTTGAACAAATGGAATCATAAAAGAATACATCTTCTACAGGTCGCTTGTGGGAATTTTACTTACAAAGAAATGTTCTGAGGGCAGAAAGAACAATGTTTGGTTCAGAGACATAACCAATCAGAGGGTCCAAGCAACTAGAGGAGATGGTATCAAGACATCTGATTGGTTCATCCCACTTCCTCTATTTGCTTGGACCCACCTCCACCACAGTCTGATTGGTTCTCTCACTGAACTGACCATTTTTAACTTCTGCCCTCAGAGCATTTTTGTGTAAGTAAAACTCCTACAGTTCCTGTAGCAAATATAGCATTGTGCTAACAATCCCAAGGTTGTCGGCTCAAATCCCATAGGGCACACATAAATTCTAACCCTTCTACTATAAATCACTCTGTGTAAAAGCATTAAATAAATGAATCTTGGTTGGTGTGTATTTTCTTCCAATCGCTGCTGTGCACGCGGGTGGCCATAGAGGGCGCTCTGTGCCGGCCCCCGTCGTCCTGCAGTCCTTATCCTCCTGCGTCCCTGTCACCATGCAGCCACTGGACTTTGAGACAAAGAGCAGCTACACGCTCCATGTGGAAGCCCTGAACCGACACGTGGACACTCGCTTTCTCGGCATGGGTTCCTTCAGCGACTCAGCCACCGTGCATGTCAGCGTGGAGGATGTCGACGAGCCCCCCGTCTTCTCCATGCCACTCAGCACTATGGCTGTGTCCGAGGCTGCCAAGGTTGGCACCATCGTCGGGACGGTCTCAGCCCATGACCCGGATTCATCCAACAGTGCTATCAGGTACCGTCCTACCCAGTACTGCAAGTGTGCTAGCCTGTCTGTCACTCTGTGCTTATCTATCTATCTATCTATCTATCTATCTATCTATCTATCTATCTATCTATCTATCTATCTATCTATCAGTTTGTCTGTTTTGATGTCTATTTATCTGTCCGTCTTTTTGTGTGTCTATCTGTTTATCTATGCTGCTGTTTTCTGGATGATGCACTGCATACACTCTGATTGCTGCTGTGTAAAGAGGGTTTTTATCTGTGGTGGTAGATGCATCGCACACACCCTCTAACCCGTGTTGTATAAGGAAGTTGGTTATCTGCAGTGTTAGACACAATTTGGAGATGGGGGTGGGGTGGCAAATTACTTTCAGAGCACTTTTGGGGGGGAGGGGTTACTTATACAACACAATTATAAATGACGTGATGAAGAATGACAAAACCTACCTACAAGTAATATTAGTCAATACAATGAAACTGTATTAATAAAAGTCTGAATGGTATCTGTGTTTCTGTATCTTTAAAACAAAAGGTTATATTTCAGTTTTATTAAAAAAAAAACAGACAAGAGGACATGACTGCATGGTCCCGGCCACCACGCCCCCCACAGCCACCCACCCCCGCAGCAACCCCCCCCAGCGCCCTC
>JAODKE010000111.1:1123874-1137392 GCA_026779605.1 Mormyrus hasselquistii | reverse complement strand
GTTTTTGTGTGTTTTTTTTCTTAAAAAAAAAGGTTTAATTTACTGTTTTTTAAAAAAAAAAAAAAACAAAAGGCATCACTCTCCTCCCCCCCCCCCCCCCCCCATTCAGATACACTGTGCTGCCACAGCTGCCTTCATAGTGTTCAGGCTGCCATTTGGCACATACTCTGAACACGGGACGTAAAGTGGCTCGTGAGGGACTCTGCCGCCCCCTGAACTTTGCTGGCAGACATGCGTGTATCTCTCCGCAGGACCTCCAAGACGTAAATGGCAGTTTTGTTTAACAAGAAGAGGTTATTCCCATGGAGGATGTGATAGAGGCCTCTTCAGCATTCAGATGGATATGGCATTTATCTCTTTTTTTCTATGTTCCTGATGATAGATGGAGTTATTTTAGATCATTTATTTCACCCTAATTTGTTTCTGTCTGCCTGAGAAGGACATTCAGCAGATATAAGTCAGACAGATGCACCGTCAAGGCGAGCTAATTGCCTCACCATGTCTGTCAAATCAGAGAGATGCTTAACATGTTACCCACAAAAAGATGACTAGCTTCAAATGATGAGTGTGTCCTACTGTATTGTATTTACTCGTAAGGTCCATATTTGCCGTTGATGTCGGTGGGGTCCTCGACGCAAGGCTGGGATTTTCCCATCTCACACTGATCCCTCTCTAACCAGGTACTCCATTGACCGCAACACTGACCTGGAGCGTTTCTTCAACATCGACGCCTTGACTGGGATCATCAGCACAGCCAAGCTGCTGGACAGAGAGGTCAACGCCGTTCACAATCTCACCATCTTCGCCATGGAGAGCCGTGAGTAGATGCACACTGACCCACAATCCCTTTGATGAAACGTGTGGGTGTCCTGCTTCCGTTTAGCAGTGAATGTGAGTGTCACTGGCTCCCATACCCCTTTGAAGTATCACCGGAGCTCTCTCAGAGAGCTTAATACCTGAAGCTTTCACGGATATAGCTTCGAAGATGCTCTTCTCCTCATCAAACCCTGCAGAGGTGTCTGGGAGAAGCCTAGCAGCCTGATGAAGCCTTTCCCTGATTCCAAGCTTTGTCCCTACGCTTGCGTACGCGGGGGGCGCAGTCGCTGGTGCCGTGACCTTCAGCAAAGGCGCCCATCCCTGTAGCATGCTGGCAGGAGGTGGAGGGGGCATTGATTTGGATGATCAGGAGCAAAGCAGCTTGTAATTGTTATCTCTGCTGAGACTTCCTCAAGTATACACGCCTTGGGCGAGCACTGCATGCGGTTCCACTCTATAGATCATTGTCAGAGGTGTCCTGTTGCCCTGAAGGGCATTGTGGGAAAGAAGATTGAAATGTCTTCTCCTATTTATCTTTTAGGTAACAGAGCTCTCAAAGATGCTAAAACACGCCAGAAAAGCTGCTGCATTGGACTCGCTAAAGTCTCTGAAAGTAATTCACGGTTAGAAAAAAGCACACCATGAATCTACATGGGGTAATGAGAGTGAGTGTTCCTGCAGAGGAGACTGGGCAGTGAATTTAAAAAGCCACGCTTCGATTTAAAGTCTGAAAAGTGAGGAAATTGATCGAAGAGCTTGGACAGCTTATTTCAAGACTTTGATGCCCTAAGTTTTCTTTAGTCTAAGTTGTTCTTGATTAGGAATGTCTCTCCCTCTTTCTCTCTCTCTCTCTCCCTCTTTCTCTCTCTCTCTCTCTCTCTCTCCCTGTCACTCTTTCACCCACCTTAATAAACATTTTATTTTTCTTTCACAAGATAACAAGATGATAAAATCCTTTTCCAGAAGTTCAAAATTTCAGAAGCTTTTTTCTGAGAAGCATAGCAGAGGACACATTTCTGCGTCTTAAGCTCAGAGCCAACTTGGGGCCTGGAGGCTGATTTCAGCCTGATCTTTATTTATGGTGTCGGGCCATCTGGGGGTCTTGGTGAGCCTGCACAGCTTACAGCTGCTCTGCTATGGGCTCTCTGCTTCTCGCAGGTCATGCCTCTGGCTGGGGCACATCTGTCAGCATCTCGTCTGCTATAAGCTACGTCCAGCTTTCGACAATCATGTTCCTGTCACACGGCTTGTGGGTGGTGAGATGGGCCCCTCCCCCACCGTGCATCTCCCACCTTCTGCCTGGATGGAGGGAAAGAGAGAGGGAGAGAGAGACTGATGGAATTAACTGCCCCATCTCCCCTCCTCACTCTGTTAAGTCAGCAGCAGGTGTGCGGTACTCACTGGCAGATGTGCGCAGTGTATTTGCAAATGGACCCGCAATCAGTGACAGCTTATCAGAGTAGCAGCGGGCGGCAGACGCTCAGGCACTTCGGACCTGTCAATGCTGGAAACACCCGTGATAGAGAGCGACACGGCTACGGAGCTTCCGGGGAAGGATCTGCTGGGAACCCGTGGTCCTTGCAGTGAGAGAGCCTCAGGATCTCACTGAGTGCAAAATGAGGTTACTGCTCTGTCAGGGGGGCATCAGGGTGACAGGGATGCTTAGAGAAAACTACTACTGGCATCCAGTGAGCAATCAGAAGGTGATCCTGGTTTTGAAGCATGATCCTGAAGCATGATGAAGTGACTTGGTGGAAATGGGCACTTCTGAAGAGGTATTGGCCACTGGTTTAGGCAAGTGGGTTAACCCTTCATCACGCCACACATTGGGAGGAGGGTGGTCATTTTTTTTTGCCTGTGGCAGGTGTAGGATGACAGCAAATCCAATGAATAGAAGAAGTGAGCATTCTTGTGTAATGAATATCTTGGGGTGAGTTAGATGTTATGGGTCTCCATATGTATGTGGGTGACCTTGGAGATCAACATGGGGGGGGGGGGGGCGACGAAGGAAAAGTGAAGGATAAATGGTTCTGTGATCATGCAGAATGAAAGTTGGGGGAAACAGACCCAGAGCTGATATTAGTCACTCTGCCATATATGGCTGGTAAAGCAGGAAGATGTAAAATACCAGGTACTGAAGAAAAAGAAAAAACCCTCATAACATTAACATACCTCATACATGGATGGATGGATGGATGGGTGGACAGATGAACAGGTGGATGCATGATTTGACTGTAAAAGAGGGAAAATATTTGACCTGATGAAGAGTTGTCAATACTCATCCAAGTGGCTGTGAGTAGTGTGATCATCATGGTTTCTCTTTCTCTCTGTCTCATTGCAGATGATCCCTTGCAAGTGGGAAAGGGGATCGTCCTCATTACTGTAATGGACATTAATGATAATGCTCCCATCTTCGCCATAGACTACGAGACCTTCCTGTGTGAGACGGCCAGGCCTGGACAGGTACTATGCAGAATCCTCTTGCTGGGACAATGCACTCAGCTTGAAGGGAGGTGCTGTGGGGTAGTATCTGTAGCTCTGTCAGGGGTTTTGATGTTTTATACTCCACTGACCTCTTGCATGAGCAGATGATCGGGGGTGTGGGGGGTGTGGGATCTGCATGTGTCCTACTCAAGACTAAATGCAACCTAACGCGTGGACCATCCACCTTAAAAAGTCACCGAGAGGTGCAGCGGCTCCAGATGGCCAGCGAGGAGTCTTTGGCCAACTTAGTCCTTAATGACCCTAATGCTCCTGAAGCTCAGGGAGTTACTAGGAGGTGCAGCAAGGTTCAGCCTGGGCTCAGGGGTCTATCTTCTGGAGAACATTTTTGAGGACCCTCTTGGCTATTCTACTATGCACTGATGGTAAGTAGCTGTTTTAGTGTTATTTTGGAAGTCTGCCCTTCTGCTTAGTTATCAAGCACTTTACAGTCATTATTTACATTTGCATTTATTTAGTGTGGTTAAAGTGGTAATACGTCAGGTAATACGTCAGAAGCATTTGGCTGATAAGCGGCCAACTTGTGTACAAGTGCCGCAAAGCTGAACATCCTGTGAGTGGCCAGTAACAAGTGCAAGGCAGAATTCGGAACAAGAGCCACACAAAGCATGGTTTAGAGCAAGGGTGGGCAATCTTATCTGCAAAGGGCTGGTGTGTATGCAGGTTTTTGGGATAACCTGTAGGTCAGCTGTTCAAACCCAGGTGTGAGGACTCTTCAGCCAACCAGTCCTCTAATTAATAATCTAATTAGCAGCGAAAAGCATACATTCACACCGGCCCTTTGCAGATAAGATTGCCAACCCCTGGTTTAGAACCTATCATGAGAAATGTCATACGAATAACACCAAGAAAAGCTAGTAGGGAGTAACCGTACCACAGTACAACAGAAAAAGGGAACATCCAGTGATGTCAAGGGAAACCAATGGAACAGTCAACAGAGATAGACAGTCAGCTAGTGAGGGTCAACAATAGGATGAGGTTGGTTGAGGTCCTAATGAAAGAGCTGGATCTGAGCATGTGTAGAGGAGCATCTGCCAATACAATCTCAGGAAAGCTTGCTTTATGCCTCTCAGGTGAAAAATGGCCTCTGGCCAGTAGACATCATGAGCAATAGAAACTTTACAAGCACTAACTGCTTCCGTGTCACTGATTAGCAAGGAGCTGAATTTTAATAACCTATCATCTTTCAACCTAATTAAGTAGCTACCTTTTCAAGAGGCCTCAGCTCTCTGGATCACTGATGCTTTAATTAATTCCTTACTGTCCAGATCCCTGAACCTTGGTACTGCTATAGATGGACCTATTACTACAAGAGTGGATCTATGGTAGTACCCTTTGTTGGAATTTGTTTTGTCAAAGGGCAGAGCCTATTGCTGCGAGACTCTGCAAATGAGTGATTTTCAGCTGTTCACACTGAGTATTGTTGCACACTTGCTTGTATCATGATGTGGACTGGTTGGAAGTGTCCCTCTTATCTTCATGTCCATCCTCTTGGAGAAGTGGAGGGTCATCATGGCAGGATAGAACATGATGACTTCTGGCTTCATGGTCAGTGGCCCAATGACCAAATTCATGGTGGAATATCTTGCCATAGTTGGATTTTTTGTTATTTGCGTAATGGTTTTTGGTAAAAAAAAAAAAAAAAAACATCAGTCTTACTGTCTGTTAGTCAGTAGCTGTTGTTTGTTGTCAAAAGGAAGAGCTAGAATGGTACCTGATATGTCTGATGTCCCATTATACATACTCATCCCAAACTGCCATGCTGCTAAAATGCTGTGATACTAAAACCTGAAATGATAACGTTGAAGCTACAGAGATGCCTTCATACGCAGCCTCCATGGAAGATGCTGCAGGCCCTCATCTCATGCCATTGAAATCTGAAGGAAGCATCTATCTCTTTGTTGATCTGAATGCAGCCACTTTGTCTTCTACACATAAATCGCTCCCCCCTCTTCCACTTCCCTTATAAAAGTTCAGAATTGCCTCACCGTCTGATTCTAATTGGATAACAAGGCCAATTCAGAAAAAAACAAACAGCTTGATTGTGTTACTGATTGAAAAGCTGTGAAGCAGCTGTAAGTGGATTTAAAAAACAATCCACTTGTCCCGTTGGGGCTCTCATCTCTCGAAAAATTGAAAAGAAAAAATAGTGAATATAGAACTTTCTGGAAGGACGGTTACTCGTCCTGTTTATTAGATATATCCTGTTCATGCCCCTCTATCTCGGAGTCATCTTTGTTTTGGTGTTGTGATGCCCAGGAGGCCATCAGGCTATGAAATTAACACAGCATTAAAATTCTCAGGAACTTGGCTCACGGGGGCCACACTCTCGTGAATTTGCCCCCTTCCAGAAGTGAAGCCCATCCCCCCCCCCCCTGGATCTATCTAAATTATTTTCCAGTCACACTGGCACCCAGTGGATTCAGTTTGCTCTTATGTGATTACTGGTTCCTGTGTGATGAACACTGTAATCAGAGCCCGGTGTCAACAAAGCGCAGCCCTGCTGATGACCCAGTGGTGCCGCTGTTGAGATTCTCCATCCCTACCTTTGATGGAATCTGAGCTGAGCAGAGGTTGGGAGGACCTCACATGGTGATATCATCAATACCATGATGAAAAAAGCTGATTCCAAAGGACCAAATGAGTCTACAAGGGACCCCCCAGGCTTGATTCATCAGGATAGAAGCATTATGGGTAAAACTGCATGCTTAGGAACAGATAACAGCAAGTCACCCCAAAGTTCTCCGAGACGTCGGCTCTTTAAGTTATAGATCAGTTGTTTTTCTACGGGAACTTGCCTTGAAGTCCTAGATTCTAGTTGAACGCCAATCCCAGAGCTGGTGGAAACCATCATCTTGTAATGGGTAGAGCAGCTCCCATCTCACACTGCCATATTATACAAAGGGAATTATTCATGTTTTTTGTCAGCCTTTGTTATTCTTGCATTATTCTTCTGAATAAAGGATAAAAGTGGCACAGATCGGTGATATGAAAAAGCACGGTACAGGAAAAGTTCAGAGGCTCGTGAACATCTAACTATTGAAATGAAAGGGAGCAGATTGGCTGCTTCTGCTGCCTACAGCTATAGCTATAAAGAACACTGAGGATCGCAGACATGGCAGATGACTCTACGATACACGGAAGCGGCAGTTTGGTGAGCAAAGGCCTTTGGGACTGGAGCTCCTTTTGAGGAGTGTTTCAGTGTGTCAACTGCTGGAGTCTGGGCTCTGCTTGGTATCTGGTTCTGGTTTCTCTAGTTTTATTTGGCCTTGTTATCTGGATTGGTTGTGATGTGGATTGCTCTTGAGTATACGGTCTAGATTATCTTGCTGCTCATATCAATTGTCTTATTCTCGGTTATTTTCATGCAGCTTGGCAGTTGAGTCCAACCCAGCCTCATGTCATCTGTGTCTCTCATGGTCCGCAGCCCCCAAAGCACCTACAGATCATCCTGTAAGGGAGAAAAAGTCTAGCAGGTGAATGAGCTGGCACTGCACACGTTTGCGAGTGGTGCATCCAGCAGGGGGCACCACTAGAGATTTTAGGCCCTATAAAAGCTTATTTTATTGGACCTGTAACTCAGACCTATCCAATTATATTCCACATTGCAGTTCTTTTTGCAGTTCTGTCCCGTGCCTGAGGCAATGGTTTTGCATTTCCAACCCACAGCAAGAAGGCCTCTGTGTTTGGAAGAGTTACGAGTTTCAGACTGGGACCTGTGGCCTGTTAGCTATGAAGCTAACATTCCAACCTCCATTAATCAGCTTAAGCCCTGAATGCTGACCAGACTGTAGATGTAATACTTCACCATGCCCTACAGGTACCCCATTTAAAGACATAGGTGCTATCTAATTTGCTCCAGTAGTATCTGGGAACCTCCAGCTTCCAAATTTATCTACTCGGACGAGTGCATATTGCATGCAAAGTAGCAACAGCACTGCCAACGAATCTGTATTCCGACCCTGTGGAAGAACTTCCGGATGATTCCCCAGCATGCAATGAGTGTGACGCCGCTTGTAATGCTGGCAGAATTAAAGCCTAAGCGGGAAAACTGCTCATATTGGCCGTTTAAAACAAAATAAATCCTACTCATTATTCATACAGGATTTAAGGATTTTAGTCAAGGGGAAAAAGATTCAAAAATCTCCTCCATTCTCTTGCCAAATAATCACTTACTGTAAGTGCGATGGATAAAACTGTTGTTGAATAAATAAGTGGGAAACAAAATATATCAAAGCACAAGGTCATATTTCAGCTGTGCCTATAAATACATATGTGTGTGTATGTGTGTTTGGTAACGTTTACATTAACTGCACCTTTATTAATGCTTTATTATTGCATTCATAAAACGTGCAGTGCACTTTCATAATGTATGCATTAAATATTCATAAAACATTCATAAACATCACGTATGTATACCTATATAATATCCTAACACCGCTAAACAGAAGTAATATACATTAATAACACACATTATATAATAATAGCAAAATTATTATTGTATAATCATGTAATGTTTGTTATTATTGTATATTAAAGCTGTTAATGGATGTTAGGACTTTAAGTTATACTTGCATGCTGCTTATGAATGCATTATGAATGCATTATGAATGCACAAACGCACATCACACATATACACACACACATACACACACCAGCAAACCAGTTTACCAGTCCACTGTAGGTAGCTCTAGGAAAGCTTTACCGCCCTCCCCTGTACTTGTGTGTGTGTGTAAATATATATATATATATATATATATATATATATATATACACACACACACACACACACACACATATACATGGGAGGTAATCTGGTTTGCTGGTGTTTCACTTGCCCTCGGCACTTCTGACTAAGAAAGACTGCATGGCAGATTGTGTTTGTGCCAAGACCAGCAGGTGGGTGGCAGCCTGGCACTCGACGTTTAACCTCGGCGATGCCTAGACATCAGGGTGGCTAGTCTTGCTAGTCTGCACAGACCACCAGCTAATGCTCCACCCCAACAGTCGTCTCTCGAGTCCTTTTGGACTGCTAACGCAGCCAGAGTCTGCCCGGTTATTCAAGGCAGACTCGGCCGTCCTTGATCTCACACGTCACATTCAGCAGGAGGGAGATGTTTATTTTCGCTTGGGTAGTTTGCACGGTGTTTCCTCGGGCGACGGTATTGCAACAGGAAGTTGTATTTCAGAGCCAACAGGATAGGAGGTCTGTTTCACGTTGTGAGAATGTGCCGCTTCTCATGTTTTGATGTAGCGGAAAACAGGGAAGACCTTTGTTAGGTAAGACCAACATAGACCTTTTAATGAAGCTCCATGTATCAGACTTTGCCAGTAATGGACAGTGTCTCCCGCTGCCAGGTTCACAAAGAACGGCGTGATTCAGCATCCCTGCTGTGGGGGTGGTTAGAAGCCCAGCCAAGAACCCTGCTTTTTCTCTCTCTCCCTCTTCCTCTCTTTCACCGATTCTTCTTGGCTTCGTCCTCAAGCTGAATGGCTTCTCGTTCTAAATCTGTTATTCTCAAACACAGCTCCTTAAACAAAATGATTTCTTTTCGTGTGCATGGCCCTGCACTGCAGCTAGTGAGGAAACACAGTGTCAGCACGCGGCTCCCCTGGATGCACGTGTTTGCGTCGGGGACGTTAGCAAAGGCGGCTTTCTCCTGACTAATGATTCTGCTGTCCTCTCTGAGATGGCGTCCAGAGGCTGGCTGCCCGTGGTGGGGCTCGCCCTGACCGCCTGTCCTCTCAGCGATGCTGTCCTCCCTGTGTACGAGCAGAGGTTTGCGGCTCCAGAGGCTCGCGGCCCATGAAGCTCCGTATCCGTGCTCAGCTTGACCGTCTGTCCTCCAGGTCATCCAGACCATCAGCGCGATGGACAGAGATGAACCTCCAGGTGGCCATCGCTTCTTCTTTGCCCTCAGCCCTGAAGCAGCTAACAACCTCAACTTCACCCTCAGAGACAATAAAGGTCTGTGCTTCCTATCCAAGTGAGGCTGATCCATCCCCTCTCTCTATCTCTTTCTCTCTCCATCCAATGACTGGGCTCTATTCACTCAACTGAGGCCCGCTCTCTGTTTTTCTCATATAGTGTCATTAGCTTTTAAAAACCAAAAGCCGTAAACCTCCTAAATGATGGGCATGTAGCGCCATGCACACAGGCAGAAGGTGGTTTTAAATGATGCTGCACAGATATACCATGGTGACACCTGTCATGTGACTGTCACCCATCTCGTGTCACCCCAGACAACACAGCCTCCATCCTGACGAAGCGCGGAAGCTTCCGGCGCCGAGAGCAGTCCATGTACTGGCTGCCGGTCCTGATCGGTGACAGCGGCACCCCGTCGCTTAGCAGCACCAACACGCTTTCGATCCGCGTGTGCGACTGCGATCCCGACGGCGTCGCCCAGGCCTGTGGTGCCGAGGCCTACACTCTGCCTGCGGGACTCAGCACGGGCGCCCTCGTCGCTATATTGGCCTGCGTCCTAACGCTTTTGGGTGAGTCACCGTCGTCCCGCCCCTCGGCTGATCCGATTGGCCGGCACTGCACTGACAGCTTGATTGCATCCTGTGCTGACTCATTAGCTGATTGGTCTCTCCAGGTGACAGCTGATTAGGTACCGTTCTCTGTGTAAACATTTCATGGTGTTATTGCATGAGCAGCTTTGATTGGCTGATTGACAGATTAATCGCTTGGCTAATTGATTTATTGAGGGATTGATTCCAAGACAGTTTATAGCCTGGCCAAATCATTTTTAGCGTGCGGGTCACAGCAAGGTTGAAGCTTTCTGCTTTTAGAGAGCTTGTAAACTTAGGGGATAGTTGATAACAAGATTTGTTGTATTTTACTACACTGACATATATATCAGACAGTTTAATAATTTGCTTTGCTAGAACATTGCATAGGAGCCTATAGTATTTTAAATAAGCTTTAATGAATGTTTGTGTAGTGCTTATAAGAATTTAAGAAGGATTAATTACATATTTCATATTTCAGATTTAGTACAATTTTTTATGGAGTGGTGATTTGAATTTATCACAGGATAGTGTTACTGTTGTGTTCAGTTTGTTCCTGTCCTTTGTGTAATGAAATGTTTCCATTTGCACCTAGTTTCCATTCCCGCTCTGTGCTGTTGAATCCTTTATAACCGCAAAGAGCTGATGTTGAAAGAGCGGCGAACCTTACCTAATCTGCCGAATTGCATCCCGACTTTAGAGATTCTTGGTTTTTAGCTTATATCTCCTAAACCATCTTTGCTCAGAAGCTGCAGAGAGCGATCATTCTTATGCACTTATGGAGGAATATCTCACTGGGGCCTTTTATTGATAATCATCGATGATCACCCCCGTACCTTCAGTCAGGGATACTGGTGTGAGGGGGTCTCTTTTTTAACATGGCTTTTTAAATTTGTCTTGGTAGCCCTAGTTAACTCAGAACCATCCCCAAGGTCTCCTCGGGCCTCTATAGCTGAACCCAGCTGAGCATCTTCCCTTAACACTTCTGATTGGGACCCTGTGTCTTTGAGTTCTCTCTCCTCTTTGATCACAGCGATGCTGATATGCTGCCCCCCCCCCCCCGCCTCTCTGGCTGCCACCGAACTTCCTGCTCTCTCCTCCAACATCTGCCGATGCAGAGACGCCCTTAACACCTTGAACATTATTAGCGTTTCATCTGTGTGAGGGACCTTGTCTGTAGACCTGATCCGGTGGGAGAATGGGGGCAGGGTGGTCCGCCGTGTGTCCCGATGTGGCCCCTTTCAGTGGACGGCGGTACCGCGGCACCAGCAAAGCCTTACGCTCCGCTAGCGTAGCATTGATTCCACGTAATGGATCGTTTTCACTATTCAATTACAGCAAATTGTAGATAATGTTGCATCGATCCATCTCGCCACCACACATCCGTCTTGTCTTGGGGTTCGGCGCCGTTGCTTAATCACGCTGCGTGCAAGCGTTCGCGTGTCTGGGTGGGGTTAGCGTGAAGCGTTAAGGGAGCTCATGTGATCAGGCTGTGCTTTACGGCACGTGATGGTGGTAGAGGATACAAAAGGAAGGGATTTCCACCCCCCCTCCTTTAAAAAGGGCTGTCGGGTGCACTGTGGGGGGGGGGGCTTATTTGTAGCATTTACAGAGCACTTACCACAAGTAAGGATAATAAAACAATGTGATTTAACACCCCATCAAGCTCTGCTTCATACTGACTCCTGTCTGTACAGAAGCAGGTTTAGACACTAATCATCATTCAGACAAGCAGGCCATAGTAATGTTCTTACCTCTAGCTCTCGTATTTAAAGAGGTGCATTAAATGTGTCTGTCTGTATATCTGCAGTATTTATAAAGGCTTTCGAATCTCCTGCCACACTGTAAGTGGGGTTTTCTCCCGGAATAGAAGCCGCCACCATCCTGATTCTGTTTACCTCGGTTGTAGCTGAAAAGCACCAACCCCATCATAACATCAAAAACAGGAAAGCGAGCAGCTTCTAATGTGATATATAACACAGATACCTCCTGCTCTGCCTGCCTCTGACTTCTCTGTCTCTGTTTCCTTATTGGATCTATTTCTCCCTGAAATTGGGGCGGGGGGGGGGGGGGAGGTCAGAATGAACATGTGACCTTCACACATGATCAGGGCCAGTTTCATGAGTGAGAATCCACACCATGTTGGTAAGTTCAGCTCACAGCTCTGGTCATGAGCAGGCAGCTGACCCTCACAAACAAGATCTCTCCCTGGCCGCTGTTCACGATGACCTCTGCTAATCAGAGCTGCCCCCCCCCCAGCCCTGTGCCTCCAACTGCTGTCCCTCCCAGCCCTTCTACCTCATCGCACCTGACACTGCTTCTAGCCGATGCCTCTCCCAACAACTCATCTCTCACTAAATGGTGTCCCCTCCCATCTAACCAATACCCTTTCCATTGCCCTTCCCGGCTAACCAACACCCCACCCGGCTAACTGACACCCTTTCCGGCTAACCAACACCTTTCCTGATTCCCCTTCCAGCTAACTGACACATTTCCCGGCTAACCAACACCCCACCCGGCTAACTGACACCCTTCCAGGCTAACCAACACCTTTCCTGATGCCCCTTCCGGCTAACTGACACCCTTCCCAGCTAACCAACACCCCACCCGACTAACTGGCACCTTACCCGGCTAACCAACACCTTTCCTGATTCCCCTTTTGGCTAACTGACACTTGGCTAACCAATTCCCCACCTACTACCCTCCTGTCTAACCAACATCCTTTCTGACGCACCTCCCGATGGCCCTCCCAGCTTGCAGGCACCCTACCTAACGCCCCACTCTCTTCTGCACCTGCAGTGCTCGTGTTGCTCATCGTGACAATGCGACGCAGGAGGAAGGAGCCACTCATCCTCGACGAGGAGCGCGACGTGCGGGAGAACATCGTCCGCTACGATGACGAAGGTGGCGGTGAGGAGGATACCGAAGCCTTCGACATGGTGGCCCTGCGCAACCTGAACGCCGCCCGCGAGCATGCCACGCGCCGGGACGTCACCCCTGATGCACCCATCTTCTTCTCATCCTGCCCGCCCCCTTATAAAGCCGTACACGACAACGGAATATTCCGGGAGTTTATATGGGACCGGCTGAAGGAGGCTGACGTGGACCCTTCGGCGCCCCCTTATGACTCCCTGCAGACGTATGCTTTCGAGGGAAGCGGCTCTGTGGCCGAGTCACTCAGCTCGCTGGAGTCCCTGAGCTCCGACTCGGAGCAGAACTATGACTATCTGAGCGACTGGGGTCCGCGCTTCAAGAAGCTGGCCGATATGTATGGGCACAGCGAGATGGGTGACAGGTTCTTATAGCCGAGATAAAGTGCGTGGGAAAAGTGTGGAAAAAACACACGGCAAAATGACATCGGGAACGAGGAAGAGGCAGTACGGTTACTGGTATGAATCAGTGGGAAAATACGTTGCTTTCAAAGGTTTTGTTTGTCGCATTTCTGAATAGGATTAAAGTTTTGGATTTTTGATCACAGAGAGCTTAAATACTGGCCGTGCAGGGGTGCGGCACTGGTGGAAGTGTCTCCTCGCTGCTGGGCCCCTGCCACATCAGCCTGACCCTCGGACGCTAAGCCCACCACCTGGGCTCTGGGGGGGGGGGGGGGGGGGGTCCCCAAAAACCCGGTTGGGCGGGCTGGGCGGGTGTCCCCATGTTTGGTCCCCAATCACATTAGGGTTCCTTTTT
>JAODKE010000111.1:1102811-1119871 GCA_026779605.1 Mormyrus hasselquistii | reverse complement strand
CCTTGTGGTTCGCGGGAACGACAAAATGTCTGTCCCCACCCCCCCCCCCCCCCCCCCCAAAAAAAAAAATCCTTGCTCCCAATGATCTGGCAGTAAAATTAATAGTTTGAAGTCCCCTCGAAATACACTTAAACCCCCCGAGTTGGCGAGAGTTTATCTCACCCCGGATGCCAATCTACCAAGAGGGCCCCTCCATTTATTTCACTCCTGCTCCATTTCTGTGTCCACCATCTGCGTGTTCTCCCATGTCTCTGTGGGTTTCCCCTGGACACCCTACTGCCATCCCATAGTCCAACAAACACACCATAGAACTCGCTATTCTTTCGATTCTGGAGACCTGCTAATTTATCACAGTATATTTTCACGTGTAATTCTTGACGAGAGCTATGAAAGTGGTTCCTGGTGCTATTGACGCCTACGTTTCTGCGAGTTGTTTTAAGTCAAGCGAGAAGCCTGATGCCATGACTCACCCTGTGGATACAGGCCCGTCCTGATTTTCCACCCAAAGAGAAAGGGATTAAAATTCCTAAACAAACAAAAAAAAAACAAATAGCAAAAAGTCACTGCTCCTGTGTTTCTGTTTGTCCTCAGAATATTTGGCAATGTATAAAGGGCAGAACTGGGAGCCGGGATGCTGACATCAGGATTCAATATAAGCACTGAACAGGAAAAATAAAATAAAGCATGATCTATACCATGTTTCCCTAAAACACATTATAAATTCTGAAAGACCAGTACAAAACTTTAAACTTGCATGATTTTACTTACATAAAAATGTTCTGAGGGCAGAAGGACGTATGATTGGTTCAGAGAGAAAACCAATCAGATTGTAGAGGAGGTGGGTCCAAGTAACTACAGGAGGCAGGACCAAGACATCTGATTGGTTGGTCCTGCCTACTCTACAATCTGGTTTTCTCTTTGTCATTTTTATAATTTTTTTTCCTTCAACTCTCAGAACATTTTTGTGTTAGTAAAACTCCCATCAGCAAACTGCAATAATAATAATAAAAGCACAAATAAAGATGATTATTGGGCACAAATCATATTCATCTCTGAGACTCATGTGACAGTCGCAGCAGGTTGACAATCAGTGACTTAATACAGCTCAGGAATGGAATTATACTTCAGTCTATAATGTGAGTTATATGAACCTTGTAATCAGGGCTGTCTAATTCTGAGGTGTCTGAAAAGCCATCATTATAAAGTTATTAAATCACATGTAAGTGGTTAGTTGTTTCAGGGTACAAATAAAACTGCTTCAAGAAGTTTTGAAAGTCTTATTAAAGTCATTATGGCCAAAGGAAGCATATTTATACAGATGAATTATTTTGTTTTTTAGAAGGAGTTTTTATTGGTTTCAATCAGCATTGTAGTAACGGCAACCCTCTCTTCAGTGACCAAGAGTTTAATTGAGGCTCAGTATAATTGACATTGTTCTTGCTTGGAGACAGAGGTCTTAAACAGCCAGCAGGCAGCCCAGTAGCCTGCCAACACTAAGCGATGTGTCATTCCTTAAAATGTGTAGGCCTCTCTGAAGCTGCGCCCATTTGTCTAATCGCTTGTTTCAGTTATAAGTGATTATCCTTGATCTCTCCCGGTCACAAACAGATGCAAGTTTGGGTGTTTGGCAGAACCAGAGCCCAAAAGATCCCTGCAAATGTTCTTTTTTTGTGAAACATCCAGTCAATTTTTCCACTCTTTCACTGCATTCGATCCTACGTGTAAGATTCAGTCTCCATAGCAGCAACTTTCTGCAGAGATATTGAATTTCTTGCAGAAATACATAAAAGATATTCGTATTTCTGACAAAATAGCCGTAAGAAAAATCCAATTATCCCCAGAAGCTTCTGCAAAACTCATTAATAACCCCCAAATATCATGCATGCAATCAGTCAGTCATGTCGCAGTGAAGTGGACCGGGACAAGGACCAGGCCAGAAAGGAAAAATGTCCAAATCAAGCCTTTGGATTCAAATAACTAACCCCCTCCCCCTCGCCAACACCATCACCACCACCTTTCAATTAAGAGAGTCAGACATTAAGCCACTATTGTGCTGAATTTTATCAAGGTTTTAAACTTAAAAATGCATTCCATTCAAGATTGAAGAATTTCATTTGTCACATTTGTGACTGTGGTGGTGCCCCAACAGTGAAATGAAATTACCACTACTCCAGACTGTGCAATAGACAAGGTATACCAAATAAAAATAGCATGTTAGCAAAATAAGTACTAAAAACACAAAAATATATAAGTACAAAGATAAAACGTCATAAGAATAGATACGTTAAGGGTGCAGTTATAATCTCTTTTAATTGGTGGTGCTAATGATAATGTCCTGAGGGCAGATATAGAAAGACATTCATCATTTAGTCTAATCACTAAGAGTGTCCTTTCACGCATGTAGAAGCCGACAGTGCCAACAGATCCGGCACAGATTTGACAATAAGCACTTTCATGTGCAGAGATAAATGGTGAAGAAGTTGGATCCATGAAGGTTCTGGCTTGGAAGGTGTCCACATTGTGCTGGGGACCGACGTCAACACATGGAGATGCCGTGTGAAAGACCCAAGTGCTCACAGCAGGCCGCTAATCAAGCTCCTTTTCGTCCCTCAGCCTCGAGTGAGAAGGGGGACTATGGCAGGAGGTGGGGGATGAGGAGAGGGGCTGTTTATCCCCCGGAAAAACAGGCTCCCCTAGGACAGGCCAACTGTCACCAGTAGACCCCCGCTTATGATTACAGATGGATGGATGGAATGTTACGGCTGTAACAGATCCCACGTCCAAGAACGTTTTCTGAATGTCTATGATCTTACAGGCATTTGAAAG
This sequence comes from Mormyrus hasselquistii, assembly GCA_026779605.1. Classification (NCBI taxonomy): domain Eukaryota; kingdom Metazoa; phylum Chordata; class Actinopteri; order Osteoglossiformes; family Mormyridae; genus Mormyrus; species Mormyrus hasselquistii. The sequence goes on along the minus strand of JAODKE010000111.1, from coordinate 1,117,045 downwards.
CCCAAAATTTCCAAGATGTGTCACTCCTCGCTAGCCGACAAAGTGGTCTATGCTTCACTCTGGCTTCACAGAGCACCGTTCTGAACACTGTTCTGGTGCTCCTGGACTTAAGCGCTGCTTTTGACATCCTAGATCATCCTGTTCTCTTGGACTGACTACAAACTCCTGCCAGACTTCACTTACTGGTAAATGATGAATTGTTAAAATACTCAGCAGTCAGGTGTAGAGTTCAAGGGCCTCTGTGTCAGGCTTGGTACCTCCCTGCCTCTCCACGCTAACCCTAACCCACTACTTGCCGGTATTGTCTCTGCGTAGCGACCCCAGGGGCCCCACTACAGGGTCTGTCACGTGGAAGGTGCCACAACTGAGCTTCCAGACTTGTCGGCAGCTGTCCTCGACAGCACTGCCACAGTCTGCTCAGCGTACCGCCGTTAATAATTAATCACAGGCGATTTTCTCTTCAGGATGGAGAAACGCAGCAGCGCCTGAAGTTACATTAATATACAGAGTGAGATGTTCGGCACAGTTGGGCCCCAGGGGGTCCAGTGGAGGTGTCTTCTACTCTCCCCCCATCATGATTAATTTAATGAGTCTGCATGAGGGACATCACCCTATCCCCTCATTCGAAGATACAGAAGGCTATCTCTGCGCCATCCATATTCCTCCCTATGTTCAGGCCTCCTGGAGGTCCAGCGGACATCCAGTGGGGGTCTCCCCTACTCTTCCCCATTATGATATGGCTCAGTTCCCTCCCTGAAAGGGAAACCGTCGTCTCCGCACCGCTGTCACACGCATCCTGCACTGGAGTGGGAGGGCAAAGGAGGTGATTAAACGTGCAGGAGGCAGCGGTGGCAGCTCCAGTCAGCAGACAGTCAGCAGCCACCCCCCTCCCCCCTCCCCCACGCCCCCCAAGCTGATGTTTATTCATGTGTTTGTGCATTTGGGCTGCAGGTTCCCTGCTAGCAGAGTTGTTCCTGGTCCCTTATAGATTTGCCCTGGAAAGATCACGTTGCTTTTCATCTGGGGCTGAGAGAGTCAGGACGCACAGGGCGAATGCGGGTGTGGGGGTTGGGGGATGGGGGGGGAGTTACTTATGTTCATCCGGAGACGGCAGGCTATCCGTCATTCCTCCTGGGGGGTTTGGACACTGAAAGGCAGCTGCTGACATGGCAATGACAAGCTCCTCACTGGAAAGCTTCATCTGAATGACTAAATTAGCAAACCCACATTATAGGTTAACTAAATCTAAACTACAATCACAGGAATTATGGTTCAGTACTCACCTCAGCATGGCATGTGTCTAATTATTACTGCAACAGCTATTTAATTAGTATAACAGCCAGCATGCATCACAGTGTAGCGAGCACTGTGCCTTTGAGGATTTTAGGTTGTCATCCACATTGAAATCTGTATATTTTAATATTTGTGTCTCTGTGTGTAGTTTTGGGACACCCCCCCCCCCCCATTCCCCTCATGTGCCTCCCGGCTCACTCTGACGTCACACTAGATAATCGGTTTCGGGAAAATCGCACGGAGTTGCCATACAGGCGAGGGGCCTGAGCTGTGCTGGGAATGCCGACATGCGGCGGTCGCCACGGTGTGCGTGCGAAGCGGGACCTGGCGCTTATTCTGCACAGCGTGAGGGGGCGCGACGGACCCCATTCGGGGCCTTATTCACAGAGAGAATGGGGATGCTGTACGGCAGATGGATCACAGGCGTCTCTAAGCGCTTAAACAGTGAGCCCTGAGCCTGTCGGCAATCTCAGGCTGCATTTATATATGAAAGGCATATCTCTCTATTGATTTTTCCATACAAATGGCTGCCTTAAAAAAAAATTGACTGATATTCCTGGGTGGGAACCAGTGGGGGGAGCTTTGTTTGCCTAGGGGGGCTGCTTTTCCCCAAATATTATACACTGAACAAGATTTAACAAAACTATGGGCACACACATATGAGCCTCTGCACTTGCTTTTATTATTAAGTAAAGAGAAAAGCACTGCCCTTCTCCCTCCCCCTTTCGAATTCCCCCCCTCGCCCGAGACACACATGGGCCATCAGGGCCGGCTCCAGCATGACCAGCCCCACCCCTAGGGGGCGATCAGGGGTTCAGGTGCCCTGGCTGCAGATTAAGTCCAGGGCTCCCGGCAATTCGGCCAATTTCTTTTGGCATCCCCGAATCGGCTGCAAATCGCCAGTGACCAAAGGGGAAGACATCCAGACTCTCGACCGACTAGAACCCAAAACATGGCAAGAGTCACCAGAAGCCTGGCAATATCGATAAGGAGAGGCACTGACCATGATGACAATGTCAAACTGCTGGGGAATATTCTACTCCTGGGTTTCCTGGATCCACTTGAAAAATGTCCCCTCGCCCTTGAGAAAAGGGGGAAAGTAGCCATTAACACCAGGTCTGCGGTGGCCTTGGAGCTTCCGGCTGTGTTTTCATTCCCACTCCTGCTGCTCCACCTTTCTGGCACTTCCGTGTGATTTACTCTCACAACCAAGAGCTGAATCACTCTTAAAAATAAGTTTGCTGGGTGATATACAAGGTTTGTTCTCCGAAATTGCGCAAAAATGTTTTCCAGTTAGAGAGCAGTGATGAGAACAAAGGCCAGACGAGTTGGGAGCCTGACATCACATGGGATGTGAGGGATCCCCTCACAGCATCACCGATAAATACAGCACAATAAACATCCCATTAGACAGACAAAGGGGAGACAAGGGGAAAAATGATCTCTTACCTTTGGGCATTGGGCGATATTTCAGCACAGGTGCCTTTAAGATTATTCATGCCTGCATATTTGAAAGCTGGCGTCAGAAGGGGGCGCTCTTACTACTACATATGATGCTGGAAATAACTGAAGCTGGCTGCCTGGTTGTCATTCAAGATCCTGGATCATTGTCAGGGGAATAACCAACACCCTAATCCCAGAACCAGGAGCTTCTCCCTATAACTGTCAAAGTCCCTCTACAGTATGTACCCATCCTCTTATATGGCTATGAGTCAAAGTCCTTCTTCTCATCCTCCTATGTGGCTGTGAGTTAAAATTCGTCTACCCATAATCCCATGTGTCTGTGAGTCAAAGTACCTTTACTCATCCTCCTATATGAGTATTTGAAAAGCCATGTTACAGCTGCCATCAGCAAACCGATTTCTGGAAAATGCAACGGTGCCCTTAGGCCGTGCCCCTTAATGGTGTGGATGGGGTCTCTGCAGCCCCAAAGGCTCTGTAAGATAACATGACCCACTGACATACTTCACATCTATAATATATGGAGGGCAATATGAGTTATAGCCAGAAAACATTTCATACACTTATTCTCCTACAAGCCCAGCACCTGAGAATAACCTCCTTCCACACATCTATAGAGAGAGAGCACACCAGACCCATTCTCCGGGGTTCTGATAGCAGGGCACATGGGGCTGTGAGGTATGGCGGAACAACTAGCATCCATCCACTCATAATCATAAGTGACAAGCCGAGTGCCGCAGTTTGGCTTCCTCTTTTGGAGCTTAGCGCTCTTTGTTCCTAGATAAATCGCTGTGGCTATGTACACGCTAAATACAATCAGATACCGACGCCGTTAGCAAAGGATCGAATTCCCACGACGGCCACAAGATTTTCACATGAAAGATCATTTTCAGATGAGAACTATCAGAGGTGACGCGCAAGGAGCTGATTCAGTCAAAGGAAAACTGAAGCTTTAATATCTAGTCAGCAAATCACAGCAGCAAACAAGAAAACAGCGCGCTTAGCTTTGGAGTTTTACAAGCAAATTATTTCCAATTCAAAGAATTTTTACACACACCCTGTGAATTTAATTTCTTGGCGGTTTTATGAATATTCAATTACGGCGGCTGTGTATGAGGGCAGAAATAATTCTAACACAGATCGAATGTTTCCGTCATTAAATTCTTGCAATGATTACGGGCCATTAAAAAAGTGTTAAAACATATTAAGCAGAAGAACAGCTCATATAAACGAACGGAAGTGTCCCTCAGGACAGACCTGTTAGATGCTGTTGGCACTAGGGGGATTTTTACTCACGCTTGGGGGCATTTGACATAATCTGATATTAATAGTATTAATAATGATCCATTTCCTGCAGCTGTTATCCAGGACAAGATAACAGCAAGATGCAAATATACAGTAACATGACAACAATGGCTTCCAGTAACACTTATGTCCAAGCGGAGTCCTTTTCTCAGAGAGATTCATCGCTGAGAGGCAGCAGGAATCAACACAGTACTGTTATCGCTATTGTCAATAGGTGCGTAGCGAGAAATTCAGGGCACCTGATAAAATGTTACATAGTTTTAGTTTTTTTCAAGGGCTCCTGTATGGTGCTGGGGCCCCTGAATCTGCCAGGGTATCCATACCTCTACTGCACCCCTGGTTGTCACTGCAGTGTGTTGCCACTGCGATGCACTGTGATTGCAGCATGCTGTCACCACCCTGTGCTGCCATTGCCGTGTGCCGTCATTACAATGTGCCGCCATTGAGGTGTGCTGTCACTGCCATGTGTTGTCATTTCAGTGTGCTGTCATTACACTGTGCTGTCATTATAGTGTGCTGTCATCACAGTGTGCTGTCACTAAATTGTGCTATTATTATAGTGTGCTGTCATTACACTGTGCTATAATTATGATGTGCTGTCATTACAATGTGCTGTCACTACACTGCGCTATCATTATAGTGTGCTGTCACTACATTGCTATAATTATAGAGTTCTGTCATTAAAATGTTCTGTCACTAAACTACAGTGTGCTGTCACGGCAGTGCACAGTAGCACAACGTCTGAATCACCACTCAGGTGATTTTTTGCTGCAGGGAGCCCGTTTGGCCTTTTCCTTTCTGATCAGTCTAGGATCCAGTCCAGAAAGGCCAGTTCAGCACAGCGAATTGTATTTATAACATTACACGGGATGAACAGGGGTAGGGTGAGGAGTAGCATGAGACAGGATTATCTGTTCTGGCAGCTACAACTGCAGAGACAGCCAAACCCCCTGGTTTCTAGTGCCTTAACATGGGCCTCTTAAGAGAAAGTCTCACTTTTCCTCACCCACGTCCACAGCAGGGAGTCAGAATGTCCCGGCAATGATGAAGCATTTAATGCAAATGCGTTTTGGGAAACAAATCGACCCACGTACCGGATCACAGCTTGATGACTCACTCCGATATTTGGGCTCATCAAGGCTGGTGATGGATGGTGTGGCAGGAAGCCGCCCCCCCCCCCCCCTTCCCGGACCCCTGAAAAGCGGGGCTCTAATCAACGCCTGGCAGCAATCGATGGCAGAGTCACGGCCTCCTGTGCGGTCAAGGGCTGCCCTCAATGTTACCTTTCATACACTGCAAACGAACAGTCTAAGCAAGAGGAAGAGATGCGAGCTCTGGGCGTTATGCTGTCACGGCCTTGGGGACAAGCAGGTCACCTCCCTGGTCCCAGCTGCTGAAGGATCCTCTGCTAGACACAGCAAGACCCTGAGAACAACACTCAGGGCTGAACGTGCATGACTTTGGCTGCCAGGCAGGCCTCTCATTCTCCCATAATGCATCCTTCCAAACATGAGAAGAATGTGAGATCCTGAGGTGGGATTCTAAATCTCAGCACTGGCATATCAACTAAACCCCATGCTGCCACTGAAGTATATCTGTAGACGAACATGAACTCATATACGTTTTCACAGCTGCACCTACATAATGCGTAATGTCTCTCATAGTGTGAGTAAAACAGTAAAGCTCAGCATGTCAGCTGTCATATACAAAAACACACACAACATGCATGTGCATATGCATAGCTCTAACCAAACACATATACTCCACCTCAAACAAAAGCCAGCTCACATTAAATTCTCTTGGGATATGTTGTTTTCTATATTTACCCCTGAAAAAAACTAATAATTCTTAAAGTTTTAGTGATGTTTTTTGTATATATAATGAGATAGACAGCAGAAAATGGATATAAAAGGACACAGTTTAAATGTCTTAAAATGAAGGCGGGCGCCAGTGTGAATTTAGCAGAAAGAGCAGAGAGTCCATGGTAGGGAAGGACAAGAATTAAAATAGGTCAATTTGCAGAAAACATCCAAACCGTTTGTTCACGCAGGTTTAGCTGCTCAAATCTCAACCTAATATGTCCTGGTGATGTAACTTGCAGACAGGAGAGCGAAATTCCCAGAGGCGAGCTGTCGGCATGACTTTCAGCAGCGTAAAAAGCCTGTTACGTTCCTGCATGTGTGTGAGCTGAGCACGCAAGCGCTGAGGGTGCTTGCAGGAAATGTGCTCCACGCTGATCAGCCTATGTTACCTTGTTTTTTTTAACCCTTTTACACTATTTGTTAGAGGTGGGGATTCGAGTTACTGACTCAAGTCACAAATCTGATGACTTGTGATTCAACTCGGCAAAACTGATGGAAAGACTAGGGCTCGACTTGAACTTGAGGGCAAATACCTCGAGACTTGGACCTGACTTGGACCCTATGACTCAAGAAGACTTGTAGTTATAGTATGTTAATTCTATCATTTCCTCATTCTGCCATCTCCGTTTTCATTTGTGAAGGAATTAACCTTCAACATACTGTGATAGGCTTTTTCTGCTGCAAGTTTTAATCACTAAAGGGCAAAAAAAACTGACACAGGTAGGGACTCAAGTTAAATGACTGACAATTTGACTCAGATTAAAATTGATGACTTGTGACTCAACCCCAAAATCAATGGAAAGACTTGGACTCAACTTGGATTTGAGGTCACATGAATTGAAACTTGACTTGTACTCACCTAGGAGTAGCTTGGTCCCATCCCTGCTATTTGTGCTTCAGAACTCCATGTAACTATCCATCCATCTTTAGCCACTTATCTCAGGAAACAGAGGGACACCCTGCATAGAGATTCCAGGTCGCTTACTACAGTAGCACGCCTGCGTGCTGTGCAACACACCACAGCACCGCACCCCCTAAAATAGGGCAGGCAAACCTGCTTTACAAACCTCTAAACCATTCCTGTATCATGTGACCTTATTACTGTATTTGTTAGCATACATTTATTTAATACATATATATATATATATATAACTTCACTTTTTAATGCATGCAATTTAACAGAGCATTTTAAAGTTCCTTCCTTGCATTACAGTCAAATAAAGTCAGATGTTTACCAAACTGCTTACACTGACAGTGAATGATGCTTGATTTGGCATGTCTGTGTTCCCTGACCATATCCACTGCGTTCGTTGTCATGGACTAGAATCCTGTCCAGGGCGTCTTCTGCATCATAACTAAGCAAAACAGGAATCTCATTTAGGGAATCCTGTCTGGGGACATCCCCATCTCAGGGTCTCTGCTGCTATGGAGCTCTGCACTGGACGGGTGTCTATGGATGGATGGATCCTACCGTGGGCTGCATGAACCAAGCACAGGAAGACGGGTTCCTGCCCAGACGTCCATCTTATTTTGTCATAATGCATTAAGTCTAAGTCAAAGTCGAAGTAAATTATTGCCATCTCAGCCATATACAAGTATACAGAGAGACAAAATGGAGTGCATAGCGTAACAAAATATTATGTGTGCAAAAATAAGTTAAAATTAAATAGAAATTTAATTAAACAGAAAATTAACTAATTAATTCAATAAATAAACAATACAAGACATTGTGCAAAGCCGTATAGGTCAGTGCAAAATTAAGATAAGAAATGGTAAGCAATTAGCATATTGATGCAATGTATAATATTATAGTCTAGTGTTATAATGTTATATAGTATTTTAGTTGCATATTAGCATGTGACAGGTTTTCATTAATAATGCTACCAGTCGAAAGCATATGTGAGCTTCCAGACAGCACAGTCCTGTGAGTCTGGAACCCTGGAAATGGGTTCAACTGATGAGCCACCTGAGAGCGGCAGGACCTCATCGTCCAGGAGCCTGCAGCATGAAACATCTCCATAGAGCGCAGGTGCACCAAAGCCCCTGCTGAGGTGGTTCATTACTGCAGCCTCACCCTGGCTGCGCTCAGGCCAGATCCAGCACCGATGCCCCTGTCTTCCTGCCGCTCTGAGAGCCCTTCCCACTGCTCAGGCCATTTGTGGATTCTGCTGCCTCTTAATCTCTTAATTAGGGCAATCATTTTATCATTTGGCCGCAGATCCGCACAGCGATACGGCCGCACTCTGCATGTCGTATACCTCCGTGCAGTGAATGACAGACTCGTTAAGGGGAATGACGGCTGACGGGCGGCTGGATCGCACCATCACAATGTGACGATTTACTATATTAATCCAATTAATGCAGTGGAGGTCAGAGAATGACCAAAAAAATAGCAATGATATTCAAAATCACAGTAACAGTTTTGTCGAGGCGCATTTTGTCTCACTGCATTCCATTTCTCCGTCAACTGATCTAAAAGATGAAGAAAAAATATGAATTTTTGCTGAGGAAGTGTCAGATAAGGACCCCGAGACCTCAGCTAGATGTCTGGGTCTGCACCACTATTCATCTCCCGGAGTGTCGTGGTCTGAGATGGATAACTGCTGACCTCTGTCACTGTCAAAACAAACACGTTAGTGTTTCAGCAGCTCTCCATCTCTGGCTGTATCGCCGTCACAAACAATGATGCACTGTCGGCAGGAAAAGGCCATGATTCCCAACACAACTCACGCAGCTCAGACAGGTGAACGCCCCCTGCAGGAAGACCTGTGAAAAGCATGCTGATTCCCAGGACGAGACAGCACAGAACAGAGAAAGGCAGGCGGGTGGTCCTGGCATAAGGACACTCAGCCTGACCTCAGTGTTTCAGCAAAATCCAACATCCAGGCCATTACTTTGGAGCACATTCAGGTGGTAGTGATAGTCACCTGGGGACAAGTGAGCGGGACATTTAAATAAGCAGTCATGTAACGGTGAATCGGGGACATCGTGGATAGCCAGTGGTGTGACGCAGCTAAGGGACTGGGACAGGGGGATTTGTTAAGACTCTGTATGTCACCCAAGGAGATGCAGTGCTTCAAAAAGGAGGGAGTTGAGTGGACCTGAAACAGGTTACCGTGCATACAGAAGCAGATGCTGATCCAGTGAAAGAACAATATCAGCGATGAACCTTTTTCACAGACCATAGTTTTAACAATGATCAAAGTCGATTTTTCTGCAGTCGATTAGGTGTAGAGTTGGCCCTTGTTTATCGCGGTTCATTAGTTCCAGACTGTACCGCGATAAGTGAATTTCCACGAAGTAGGATCCTCGTATCTAGAGTGTAGAATACCTGTTTACGACCTTCTAAATACGGTTTTTAACATTATTAGAGCCCTCTAGACATGAAATAACACCCTTTAGTCACCATTACTGTTATGATTGCTGGACACGGAAGCAGGAACAGGGAGACGAGGAATCAGGTTCGAAGGGTTTAATTGCAAACATGTGGTTAATACGGGGGCATGGCACACAAGAGGATCGTACAGGCAGGTAATGACAATTACACTCGTATTACCCAATATATGTCATATTATTATTGTTGTACTTTTAATTACGAAGAGCAAAGATGCTTCCAATGCGTAGCAATGTATCATTTTCACTGTCTCAATCAAATTTTTAATGAATATACAAAAAACCGCGATAGAGTGAAGTCGTGAAAGTCAAAGTGCAAAGTGGCGAAAAACGACTGTAATTCATTCTGCAGTTAAATAAGGACCTTTGTACAATGTTAGGGATGCTCCTTGTATATACAGACATGGTGTAGGATTCCTGGGTTTAAACCTGGCTGCGGTTCAGACTCCACAGGAAATAGACGGTTAGGTTGGGGTAAATTGGGGTAAAGTTATAGTTTAGAAATCCCAGGGATGGTGTGTTACCATTGTGAGAGAAAGGCATAGTGATCAGGTATGGTGTGTTACCATTGTGAGAGTAAGGCACAGTGATCAGGGATGGTGTGTTACTATGGTGAGAGAAAGGCACAGTGATCAGGGATGGTGTGTTACTATGGTGAGAGAAAGGCACAGTGATCAGAGATGGTGTGTTACCATTGTGAGAGAAAGGCATAGTGATCAGGGATGGTGTGTTACCATTGTGAGAGAAAGGCATAGTGATCAGGGATGGTGTGTTACCATTGTGAGAGAAAGGCATAGTGATCAGGGATGGTGTGTTACCATTGTGAGAGAAAGGCACAGTGATCAGGGATAGTGTGTTAACATTGTGAGAGAAAGGCACAGTGATCAGGGATTTCTAAACTATAACCCTAGAGTTCTGTTTAGCTTTCTGTTATATAGTTAGACATAGACCTGCTATAGCTTCCCACATAAATGTGACAGAAAGCCAGCCACAGTCCCTTTTGATGAATGAAGCTTTATCAAAATGAGACCTTTCCTTGGAATCTGTCCTGCTTGAAATGTGTAAGCAGCTGCAGCTTGGCCATGATGTAATGATGCCAGACACATGCAGTCAAAATGTGCAGCTTGACAAGCCGGAGTGACCTAAATCAGCAGGCTAGATTGATGTCAGAGTCATTAGCATGCATCTAACTTAAAACAAATTGCTTTGGAGAAAACCTGGCATCTGGATCATTGAGAGGACAGACACAGAATACATTTGTTTTGAGTAAATAATCTACAAGAGGACAAATGGCGCACTTCCAGAGAGAAATCAAGACTAAAGGTCCCTTCATTCAAAACCTAATTATCTGAGAATATGCAATTTAAAGTGAAGGCCCGGCAAGGGTGACATTCAACTTCGAGGATTTTTCTTAAGCTACAGTTTGATCATTGGACTCCGCCGACAGTCCGTTTGTTCTAGAGATGCACCGATACCGATATTCGGATCGGTATCGATGCCGATCCATACTTGCAGTATTTGATGGATCGGGTATGCGTGACCAATCCACGTCCTGTACTAAATTATTTAGTTTTTGGCAATCAATCGCATTTCCCATTTTAAATGTATTTTTTTTGTGGCATTCAAATTGAACACTATCTCTGCCCCTCAGTCTTTTTTGCTATTCAGTGGGTGTGAGTACAGTGACTTCCGCCTGCTGTGACGTCATGTGCATACCATTCGCAGTACGAGGAGATGTGACAATCTGAGAGAATTATACGCTTTTAACAGAAACCAGTAGCACAGCGATTTGCAATCTATGTAAAATAAAGTTTTGAGGGGTGGAAATGACGTTTAATGGACGATCCCATTTAACAAAGCGCATGGAACTGCGAGACAAAGCAAAGGATGATTTGGGAGTCGCTAACCTGCGAACTCACTGCAGCTTGTGCTACAAGAGGGGCTGCCATTGCGACAAAAGTGTAACAGCGCTGACACCAATGGAAGAAAAACTGTGTTAAAATTTTAAGCAATTCGCCACGTGTGTAAATTTGCTTTGAAGCTATTCGTATTTAACTGCAAATGCCTCAAAAATGCTTAAAACAACGAGGTGGAACAGTACGTTGTGTATGTTTGTAGTAGCCTAATAAATTTTTTTTTGTCATACATTTTTTACATCTGTATATACTAGTTTAAAAAAATAATATTATAAAGTATAACAAAGTAAAAAGAGCTCTTGTTTCGGAATCTGTATCGATATCGGCAGTTATGTATCGGAATCGGATCGGAATTGAAAAAAATGTGGATCGCCCGTCTCTAGTTTGTTCATTTTTAAAATGCAGTGTGTAGCCGTGCATTGCCATCGTCGCCACAACAACATTTGACACTGATTCCAGTGATCACATGTCGCAGGAAAGCTGCCGTCTTCACAAATGGTGTCACACACCTAACGGAAGGGTGTAGGAGGAGCTGTCTTAGAAATTAGATGTATATCATGATGGCGCAAAGGCACAATGCTACAAAAAACATCTCCAGTTCCCTGGAAGTGCCAATTTCTCAGCTGATTATTATTTAACGATAGAAATTGACCCAGGATAGGAACACCCTGCACTGGCTGTCATGCATATCATCAATAGACACAATCCAGTTAACCTTTAATAACTCTTTGCTCACTTAAATGCCACCTGTTTCCTCATGGTGTGTGCAGGAAGTTTCCAACTGGGAACTCTGGGTTCCAGCTACTTGTGGTCTGTATCTACGAATCGCTTCAGATACTTCCTGGTCTGCTGTACAGGCCAGTACATCTACATCTCTCTGCAGGCAGGCATGTGTGTGAAGTTATAAACACCATGCCTATTGTGAGTAATGGGGGCGCTATTCCTGACGCAGTGGTTGGGGCACAACACCAGCTGCACACAGGGCGCATGGATCTCCTGGTACTGTAGATTTTTCCAGATGCATAGAGGGTGAGAAGATAATGTGAGGAGTGTTTGGGGTCACCTACAATGTTGGTGGCTTTGGGGATGCAGCGTGTGGTGTGAATGTCCATGATGGAGGGGAGAGAGACTCCTATGATCTTCTCAGCTGTCCTCACTATCTGCTGTAGGGTTTCTCAATAGATCCTCTGTAGAATGTGGATGGGTGATGGGAGGTGGGCTTTTCTAAACTTCTGTAGAATGTAAAGGCGCTGCAGTGCTTTCTTGATTATGGAACTGGTGTTGAAGGACCAGGTAAGGTTCTCCGTCAGATGGATACCAAACAATTTAGCACTCTTAATGATCTTTACAGATAAGCCATCGATGTGCAGCGGAGAGTGGTCATTTGATGTTCTTCTGAAGTCAACAACCATCTCTTTTGTTTTGACTACAATCAGAGGCAGGTAGTTGGCTTTACAGTAGTCTGACAGTCATTGCGCTTCCTCTCTGTACAATATGATGACTTATTTTTACTGATGAGAACCACCACAGTCGTGTCATCAGCAAACTTGAAGATGTGATTCAAACTGTGCACAGTCATGAGTCATCAGAGTGAACAGCGGTGGACTGAGCACAAAGCCCTGCGGGGCTCCAGTGCTCAGTGTGATGGTGCTGGAAGTGCTGCTCCTGTTCCTGACTGACTGAAGTCTCTCAGTCAGGAAGTCCAAGATCCATTTGCAAAGAGAGGTTCGGTTTCCTAGTCAACTGCTGCGGAATTATTGTGTTGAATGCTGAACTGAAGTCTATGAACAGCATTGGAATGTCTTTATTGTCCAGGTGGGTAAGGGCCAGGTGGAGGGTGGTCGGTATGGTATCGCTCATGGAACAATTACAGCGATACATGACTTTCTGCGGTCTATTGAGGAGAGCAGCAGGGTGTTGGTGTGCTGCATGACAAACCTTTTGAAGCACTTCATAATGATGGGCGTGAGTACAGTGGGATGGTAGTCGTTGAGGCTGGACACTGAAGACTTTTTCGGCACGGGGATGAGGGTGATAGTCTTGAAGCACTTAGGAACAACAGTGCCCTGCTACATGTGCCGTGTGTCACCGCTGTCCTGGAAGTGGCTGTGGATTTTCTGGACGTGTATGCATTCTGCCACTTTGATGAGAAAGGGACAGTCTGGCCCTTGCTGTACTGAAATTCTTCTTATAGCCTGAAGTATATGCAGCGTCCTCGGTCGTCACTATCAGCGCATGAGGCTCCACGGTCATCCATGACTTCTGGTTGGGGAGTATGGTGATGGCCTAGGTGACAGTAATGTCTGCAATGCACTTGCTGATGTAGCTGGTCACTGATACTGTGTGCTCCTCCAGGTCAACGTGCTCACCATCAGTTGTAGCTTCCCTGAACATGTCCCAGTCAGTGCAGTCAGAGCTGCGGCTCCTTCTGGTCAGATTTTAATTTGTCAGCTGCAGAGGTTCTCTGATTCTTTTTGGTCTATTTAAGAGGACGTCAGGCCAAGGAAAGTGGTCATTGTTCCAACAGAGGGAATCAACTTAGAGCTACCTGACTGTCAATGCATACCACAGACCAGGAATATCACTGAGAAAGAGACAATTTTCTACTTCTTAGTAAGGCTGGGTATTGGCACGGATGATTTGATTTGATGCCAATTTGATGCAGATTCAATATCAGTTCAATAGTAATGAAATATGAAATACTATTTAGCAGCTTTCCATATTTGGAGAGATGTTTAAAAAGCTCTAAATCAGGGTTGCCCAACCCTGCTCCTGTATCAGCTGTGCTAAATTAAGGCTGCACCTAAATTCTGCAGGATAATAGGACTCCAGGAGCAGGGTTGGGCAGCCCTGCTTTAAATGGATCACTGTTTTACAAATGTAGAGTTATAAAAACCAATAAACAAAAAGGTTAAATAGTCATATACCAAAAACATAGGGGTATAATTCCAAAGGACATATATCTATATATCTATTATACCATATATATATATCATTTGATTAT